>JAECUM010049679.1:0-20379 GCA_016617855.1 Megalonaias nervosa | reverse complement strand
TGCAGCTCATCTTCTATGTTAAATAGCGTAACATGTTGGCTTAGTGGATAATTATCAGTCCGGAAACCACCAATAGAGTTTCCAAAACGTTACACATAAGGACATGCAGCACAATTAGGATGTATCAAGCCTGTACAGGTATTAACATACAAACTGTATTAACAGCAGGCAATAGTTCTGCTATGTAAGTGAATATCTTACTGTCGGTTGGGGGTCGATCTCCACATGAACAGGTATCCCGTCCTTGGAACTCGTGTTCTTTTGTTTACTCTACATGTATTTCACGGAAACCTGCAAAGGTGGATCCGGGTTGTGTCAATGCCGGGGTGGGGGATATAAAACAAAATGAGCTCTAGACAACCGGAATGTTCCCTAAAGTTAGTTTTCTTTACAGTTGGATAGTTAAAATTATGCCCTAGAAACGCTGAACCCGCTCTGGAGATTCCGCCCCACTGACCCCTCCCCTATGTGTTTAAGTCCCCTACACCGAACGCCGCCTCATCCCCACTCCCCATATTTCTGGATCTGCCACTGTCCTGGGTGAAATACATTAAGACGTAATCCACTAATAGGATAGGAAACATTTATCATTTGATAACAGAAGAAATCGGATAGTCAAAAATCGTCCATTACCTTATAAAATTTTAACAGAAATGTCCATGATCAAACCAGTAAACCATAGGCAGGTCCGGCTTTAGGCCGATTGGACCGATTTGGCCCAATCGGGCCACGCTCTCAGAGGGGCCCCGGGCGTTAGTACTTTTTAAAAATATATCTACAGATAGAAAGTAATTTTATAGTGATGGAAGAAAATTTGAAGTTCAATGTCATATAAAACTTGTTTAAAAGTTTATTTCCAAATCCCGTGCTCACAGGCGGCACATCGGGTAAATCCAGGGGGCCCCGCGTTTGCTAAGGCCGTTCCTAACCATGGGAACCCAATGCTAATTTCAGATATGATGGATGTTATAAAATTTCCATCTAAAATGTTTGTTTGTTTATTGTTTTAAAACATAATAAAAATGATGACAATATACATGCCACAGCATTGATGAAGGACGGGTGGATGAATAGAGAATATCATTATAAGGGTAGATGAAAGATGTTGTTGTATTAGTTGTGAATGGTAACACGCCTTGAAATATTTCTGATCGGACCTTTAAATATATCAAAAGTCATGGATATCAATACGAGGCTATGACGAGATATTTAGTTAGAAAATCAGATATTATGCATGCAATTCTGCGCACCGTATGCAATGCTTATATGTTATGCCCGACTGCAAACAGCATAGACCCTGATCCGCTGGTCATGTCCAACTGACAACAGCATAGACCATGATCTGCTGGTCATGTCCAACTGACAACAACATAGAACCTGATCTGCTGGTCATGTCCAACTGACAACGGCATAGACTATGTTCTGCTGGTCATGTCCAACTGTATACAGGATTGACCCTGATCTGTTGGTTATGTCCAACTGACAACAGCATAGAACCTGATCTGCTGGTTATATCCAACTGACAACAGCATAGACCCTGATCTGTTTGTTTTGTCCAACTGCAAACAGCATAGACCATGATCTGCTGGTTATGTCCAACTGCAAACAGCATAGACCCTGATCTGCTGGTTATGTCCAACTGACAACAGCATAGATCCTGATCTGCTGGTCATGTCCAACTGACAACAACATATATCCTGATCTGCTGATTATGTCCAACTCACAACAGCGTAGACACTGATCTGTTGGTTATGTCCAACTGCAAACAGCGTAGACCATGATCTGTTTGTTATGTCCAACTGACAACAGCATAGACCATGATCTGTTGGTTATGTCCAACTGACAACAGCATAGATCCTGATCTGCTGTTCATGACCAACTCACAACAGCATACACCATGATCTGCTGGTTATGTCCAACTGCAAACAGCGTAGACCATGATCTGTTGGTTATGTCCAACTAACGATAGCATAGATCCTGATCTGCTGTTCATGTCCAACTGACAACAGCACAGACCCTGATCTGTTGGTTATGTCCAACTGCAACAGCATAGATTCTGATCTTTTGGTTATGTCCAACTGCAACAGCATAGATTCTGATCTGTTGGTTATGTCCCACTGACAACAGCATAGACCCTGATCTGTTATGTCCAACTGACAACAGCATAGATTCTGATCTGTTATGTCCAACTGACAACAGCATAGATTCTAATCTGTTGGTTATGTCCAACTGCAACAGCATAGACCCTGATCTGCTGTTCATGTCCAACTGCAACAGCATAGACCCTGATCTGTTATGTCCAACTGACAACAGCATAGATTCTGATCTGTTGGTTATGTCCAACTGCAACAGCATAGATCCTGATCTGCTGTTCATGTCCAACTGACAACAGCATAGACCCTGATCTGCTGGTTATGTCCAACTGCAAACAGCATAGATTCTGATCTGTTGGTTATGTCCAACTGACAACAGCATAGATCCTGATCTGTTGGTTATGTCCAACTGCAAACAACATAGACCTTGACCTGCTGTTCATGTCCAACTGACAACAGCATAGACCCTGAACTGCTGGATATTCCCAACTGACAACAGCATAGATCCTGATCTGCTGGTTATGTCCAACTGACAACAGCATATATTCTGATCTGTTGGTTATGTCCAACTGACAACAGCATAGATCCTGATCTGCTGGTTATGTCCAACTGCAAACAGCATAGATCCTGATCTGTTGGTTATGTCCAACTGACAACAGCATAGACCCTGATATGCTGGTCATGTCCAACTGCAACAGCATAGACCCTGATCTGCTGGTCATGTCCAACTGACAACAGCATAGACCCTCATCTGTTTGCAGATAAAGGTTGTTTATTAAGCATGAAGTATATATTAAGCATTGTGTGGCCAGCGAAAAAGAAAATGCTTTAGGGTTCTGGATATCTGTTATCAGTTTAAGTGTAAGGGCGTATTGTTGACACACGTAAACTCAGAGGGAGAATTGAAAGTGTGGGTCAAGAAATCGGCTGCTATAGATAGGTAATCCATATCTAAATAGTGCAAATAGTGGAGATATCAGATAATAATAATAATAATAATAATAATAATAATAATAATAATAATAATAATAATGAGGACTTTGTATAGCGCCTAATCTTTAGAAGCTCTAAGCGCTTTACAACATTTGACAAAAACTTATAAAAAACATATAATGATATGATTACAAAGATAAAAACAAACACCACGAAAGTAGAAACAGAAAATATGCTGTAAATATTTAAGGCAAGGATACATTATTAGGTTTTTAAGTCTGTTCTTGCAGTTGAAATAGGTGAGTTTTAAGAGCGCTCTTGAATGAGATCACTGTGTCTTTGTGTCTAAGTGCAGTGGGCAATTCGTTCCACGTTGCTGGGCCCTGGTATGCAAAAGAGCGTTGTCCATATGATTTCATCTTCATAGTGGGAATGATGAGAATACGAGTGTCAGAAGAGGAGCGTAAGCATCTTGCAGGTGTGTACACATGGGTGAGGTCAGATAGGTATGTTGGACTGGAGCCCGTCAGTGAAACGTAGCACAGAGAACAAATTTTGTGTTTAATTCTGGATCGTATGGATAGCCAGTGTAGGGTACAGAGCAGGGGAGAGGCGTGCTCTGATCGTGGTACTCTAAGGATGATTCGAGCAGCTGTATTTTGAACTTTTTGAAGTTTCTGAAGTAGATATTGAGACGAACCAGACAGAATTGAGTTACAATAGTCCAGTCTTGAAAGTACTAAGGAACACACAAGTATTTTAGTGGCATCAACTGAAAGATACTTGCGAATGAAGCTGATTCGTCTCAGTTCAAGATATGCAGCCTTGCATATGTTCATGACATGTTGATGCAATGAGAGAGTACTGTCAAGAGTGACACCGAGGTTTCATACTGACTGCGTGAATTTAATGTTGGTGTTGCTGATATTTATTGTCTGAGGTAAATGATGTGAATGAGAAAGTCTTTGTGTTGTCATCAGGATGGCTTCAGTTTTATCATCATTCATCTGCAGCTTGTTACATGTCATCCATGATTTCACATCGGAAATGCACCTCTCTACGCCTTGGATGGTAGCTTCAACTTCAGCTGGATGGCTAGATTTGTATATTTGGGTGTCATCAGCATACAATTGGTGAGACACTGGATGATGATCTATGACACTTGAGGGTGGCTGAGTGTATAGAATGAAGAGAACAGGTCCAAGAACAGACCCCTGTGCAACACCACAGCATAGATCAACTGGGCTGGAGTGTTTTCCATTTGCAGACACAATTTGTGTCCTATTGACCAAGTAGGACTTGAACCATAGTAAGGCTGTATCATGAATGCCAAATACATGCTGGAGACGGTGAAGTAATATATCATGGTCTATAGTGTCAAATGCTGCAAATGCTCTATTATTTAGTTTTTCAACTGTTACAACTGTATATCCCAGTTGTGAAAATCCTTCCTGCTCATTTTTCTTTTGCTGAAGTATGTGGCTGATGTAGAATATTCATCCACCCAGTAAAAGTCAATTTCAGATTTAAGCATCATGACCATAGCAATGCAAAAAAGAGTTTCAGTTCTTCAGGTACAAATAAGCTTCTATTTTTCATGCAGCTGTTGTCAATGAAGTCCGCTCAATTTACTCTCCGATCTGTGCAATGATTCATTTGATCTATGATCAAATACACAGAGCCATAATCAAAGAATAGTCTTAAATAGTATCCTCATGTTCTACATTTCATTTTTGAAATACATGTACCAATAAATAGAGGGTTCACTGACATGCCCTCTGTTGATGTGCAGCCAGCATGTACAACAGACTCATGTTCAACATCATTTTGGGGCAAAATAACTAATTAGTATTTCCAGTAAGTTTCCCATGGTTCCCAGCTCCAATAATCTGATATACTTCAAAACATTCAAAATCACTGTCGTCATTGTTATCATTGCTATCATCAGCCAGTATTTGCCAAATTGACTCATTGTCATCATCACTATCATCACCATCATCTGCAAGCATTTGCCAAATTAAATCACTGATATCATTACTATAATCACCATCATCTGTCATTATTTGCCAAATTAAATCATTGTCATTACTACTTTCATCAACCAATATTTGCCAAACTGACTCATTGTCATCATCACTATCATCACCATCATCTGCAAGCATTTGCCAAATTAAACCACTGACATCATTACTACTATCACCATCATCTGTCATTATTTGCCAAATTAAATCATCAGTAGTACCATCATTGGCCATTATTTGCCAGTATCTGCATATTAAATGAGTCATCATCACAATCATCAGCCAGTATTTCAATCATTGACATCATCACTATCATCACCATCATTGTCATTATTTGCCTAATTAAATCACTGTCATCGCTACTATCATCAGCCAATATTTGCTAAACTGACTCATTATCATCATTACTATCATCCCCATCATCTGCAAGCATTTGTCAAATTAAATCATTGTCATCATTACTATCAGCCAATATTTGCCAAATTAAATCATTGTCATCATCAATATCATGAGGCAGTATTTGCCAAATTAAATCACTGTCATCATCAATATCATGAGGCAGCATTTGCCAAATTAAATCATTGTCATCATCAATATCATGAGGCAGTATTTGCCAAATTAAATCATTGTCATCATCAATATCATGAGGCAGTATTTGCCAAATTAAATCATTGTCATCATCACTATCATGAGGCAGTATTTGCCAAATCAAATCATTGTCATCATCAATATCATGAGGCAGTATTTGCCAAATTAAATCATTGTCATCATCAATATCATGAGGCAGTATTTGCCAAATCAAATCATTGTCATCATCAATATCATGAGGCAGTATTTGCCAAATTAAATCATTGTCATCATCAACATCATGAGGCAGTATTTGCCAAATCAAATCATTGTCATCATCAATATCATGAGGCAGTATTTGTCAAATTAAATCATTGTCATCATCAATATCATGAGGCAGTATTTGCCAAATCAAATCCTCTGAAAATGAATAGTGTTGGGAGCCAGTGATTTCAGTTAACCAAGTACAACTGTAGCAGTGCTTTAACAAGCATTTGTAAAACTTCTTTACTAAAAGCATAGTGAAACTATAACAATGCTTCTTCCAGAGCCAAATGTACAGATCAAATTAAGTTTCACAACTATTCACGTCAAACTGATGTACCTGGATGTGTAAACAGTCACTTACCTGAAAAACAGTATATGCTGTGACAAGCACTACAGAACTCTAACAATGGTGCCAATTATGCCATGAAAAGCATTTTGTGGGTTAATAAAAACCCTAAACATAATATGTACAGCACTTAATAAAATTATTACAACAGGTTTTCAAATCCAAAGTACCCCAAACTTCCGTGTCCCCTTGATGCTGAATTGGGATTACTTAGCTCTACTTTTTAATGTGACTTTTGAAAAAACACTTCTATTTATTGAAAATGCATCAGTTATTTTTCTTTTTTAAGCTTCAAAGAAATATTAAACAATAGTCCCTTGAAGCGATGGACACTCTACTTGCTGAAAGGAAGTTTGAGGAATCCAAGAGAAGATCATTTCTTCTTTTTAAACTGCTCAGTACATGTTGAAACCAACTGATATTTTTGAGCAATAACAGGATTTTCAAGACACTGCCATTGTTGCCTTATTAGATTAAGAACAGCATTTCTTTTAGGACCAAATAGACCTTATAAGAAATCTTTTGTTGAAAACCCCACATTAATACGTCATCCATTCAGAAGAAGAATTAATAACAAAAATTTCATGATGGCTATCACAGCTATTATAATGGATGCAAGGTCTGCACCATTTTCAGGACCAACTAGTTGTCATCAGAAGTATTTTGGTGAAAACCCTCAATACAACCATCCGTTCAGGAAAATTAATGATCATCTTTTCAAGATGAACAACATGGTGGCCATATTCAATGTCAGATTGACATCATTTTCATTAAGTCATTAACCCCAGATCATTCTTTTCATTTTTGCCTGAAATGGGGGTAAGAAATGCATTTTGGGGGTTACTTCTGAATGCATCCAAATACATCTGCTATTTCACTTCTAACCATGCAGAAGGGTAAAAGGCATATTGGCCTCATTTTACTTCAAATCTTGAACTTATCCTACTTTTTGCAATGGTTCACCTGTGTGCAGTTCTGACCAGTCTGCTTTAGATCTCAGGCCAAAAAGTCTAAAATCTGGATACAAAGTCCAGTTCTGAACTGGTAAGTTTTGGCATAAAAAAATTCAGGTCTCAATTTTTCCTGCAGTATTTTTGTAATGTGAGTAGAAGTCTACATTATTGGATATCACTGTAGAACTGCATCTGTCTACCTTTCTGCAGTATCACACATTTTGGTGTGTTGTAAATGATGTTGACAGTACAAAGCTCGAAACTTTGGTGAAAACCCCATGTCAATACAACTTGCCATTTAAAAGATATAGTGATACCAAGATTTTCAAAATGGCTGCCACAGTGGCCATACTGGATTTCAGATCAGCACCAGTTTTATTTTGAATCAACTAGACACCATATGAAGTCTTTTTGCAGAAATCCCATGTGACAGAACCATCCATTCTGAAGAAGAAGCAACTACAAGATTTTCAAAATGGCCTCATGTCTATACTGGATGTCTGTTTGTCACCATTTTCATATAGTACCAACCTGAGGCCTTGGGCTTAATGTGTGTCTATTGTGTCCTGGCAATACTTTAAGTATTTTTAGGAAAAATAGCAATAAAAACATTGTTCTAACAGATGAATGGATGCTTTCAACAGTCTAACCCATAAACTCAAATGGAGTAGTCTGCAATGGCTGTTAAGGTTGAATTAGAATCACCATTGACTTTCAGCTAATCTTTTTGGAAGTATTTTTTCTATCTTGTCAAGGATGAGAATAATATATGAAAGATAAAAAAGTTCAAATTTTTATTTAAATGTGGACAATTATTTGACAGAAACCTGGGTACAATTGATTATTGGTCACATAGATGAAAAGAAATTACATGTACTTGAAACGTCCTACATCTAGGTAAGGGACACAACTTTTTTATTCCTAGAGAAGCAGAAACTTGTATTTTTAAGACTGTAACTTAATTTTTGTAGGGAGGTATTTCATTTGGGGGCCTATTCTAGCTGGCTTAGTCCAGTAATTTCTTCTACAGAAGCTGACAGTTACATATGACCTCCTGGCACACGGCAAACATCAGGGGCTTGCCACATGCTCTTCAGATTAGCGAGTAACTACAGAACTCTCTCATTCTCCTGAGTAATCCAGAAAAAAACAAATGAATTTAAAAACATGGGGAGGGGTTAACTGACTCTGCAATAGCAAAAAAATTGTTTTTAACATCAGCTGGAGCTTGTTATTCTGGTATTCTCAGTTTTTCTTCAACAATGCCTTTAACAGAGCACTTTAATAAGCTGAACTTTAGAAAATATAACATTATAAAACCCTGAAATCAGCTTTTGATGGGTGTATTAATTTTCTGTACTGCATATTCCTTAATCCATAACAAAATTATTGACAATAACACACTTCTACGAAAGAATTCCCAACAGATGCTATAGCTTCTGATGACAGATAAAATTTTTTCTTCCATAATTTCAAAAAGTGGTCTTTTTAGTTGAGGTAGCTACATAATAACGTCTATACCACCATTTCTGCCAAAAAATAATGGTCTCTCAAGCCAGGTAGTCTCTCACGACGGGTCAAAATACTCCATAACCAATAAATCTGTACAAGGGGAACCTGGTCTCTCAAGATAGGTGGTCTTTCACAGCAGTGGTCTCACAAGACAGGTTTTACTATATTATCAAATAACTGCATGCAGAATGCTTTGGGCTTTCTGGTCATAGCTATGACATATTACCACAATCAGTCATGGAAACTACTGTTACAAGAAGACTAGCCAGGATAAATAGCTGATACAGTACTACAGTCATCCATGTACTATTTGTGCAAAACATTATTTATAATAAAATTGTGGACAAAAACTTGCTTTGAATTGGATGATACCATCCTGAAAATACATCAAATTCAAGGTAAGTGTACACAAAGTTTTGTGAAAATGATGCATCATACAAGGGGTTTTAATGTAGCAGGCACCATATATATTCATTAATAAGACGAGTCTTAACTGCAAACTGCACAGACCCAGAAATGTTGGTGCATAATGCGCCAAGAGATCTGGGTCTGTTCTGTGTGTTAGCCAGTCCATATGGTATTTACATTTATCTTCACTGGTTTTCTTAATCAAGTTGCTCTGATTTTTTTTTTAACACTTGAACTAAATGTTTCAATCCACTCAGTTTTTAAGCTCTTAAAGCAGAAAAGCCCCTAATAATCCAAATGTCTGTGACATTTCCATGAAGCAAGTGCTAAAATCTTCATGTAGGTAAGTGGTCACAACTGAGTGAGCATGAAAACTGAACTCAAAAGATTCAAATCTAGGAAACCAACTCAAAAGACTCAAACCTAGGAAACCAACTCTAAGTCTCTAACATTTGTCACAGTTTGCAAATCTGTAAGAAGAACTAAATTTGAGTATTTGATATTAAACCCACCCATGTAATTATTTTATAGTGGAGTGGGGCCACTAGCCATGTAATTATTTTATAGTGGAGTGGGGCTACTAGCCATGTAATTTTTTCTTTTACAGTGGAGTGGGGCTACTAGCCATGTAATTATTTTATAGTGGAATGGAACTACTAGCCATGTAATTCTTTTACAGTGGAGTGGGGCTACTAGCCATGTAATTATTTTATACTGGAGTGGGGGCTACTAGCCATGTAATTATTTTGTAGTGGAGTGGGGCTACTAACCATGTAATTATTTTATACTTGAGTGGGAGTACTATCTGAAATCTTTCTTCAAAACATGTTGCTAAATATTGTAAAAAGATGGGATAGGCCAATCATCAATTTTGGATTTATTATGGGAGAATTATTGAAAGCTTACTTTGCAGTTTTTGTTGTTAATTAAAAGGTTTGAAAATTACTCAATTCCAAGCACGAAGTGATGATTAGTGGCAAGACATTTTACTTTTTGACCACATGGTGATACTTAGTGAAAGATATTTACTGATTTTACTTTTTGACTACATGGTGATACTTAGTACAAGACATTTTACTATGTGACTACTTGGTGATACTTAGTGCAAGACATTTTACATTGTGACTGCATGGTGATACTTTTTGACTACATCCTGATACTTAGTGCAAGATATTTTACATTGTGACTACACTGTCTGGTTGCACTGAGTTTGTTTACATTCAAGTTGAAAGATTGTAAGACACTCAAGATAACTGACTTTCTATTTTGGCTCAGTACACTTGGCAATATTCCATAATGATGTTTCAAAGAGTAAGCAAAAGGAATGTTACTTTTTTTTTCTTTAGTCTATAGTCCCTTAGGATTGTACAAAATTTCTGAAGTCTATAGTCCCTTAGGATTGTACAAAATTTCTGAAGTCTATAGTCCCTTAGGATTGTACAAAATTTCTGAAGTCTATAGTCCCTTAGCACTGTATCAGTTTCAGTAGTCTATAGTCCCTTAGGATTGTACAAAATTTCTGAAGTCTATAGTCCCTTAGGATTGTACAAAATTTCTGAAGTCTATAGTCCCTTAGGATTGTACAAAATTTCTGAAGTCTATAGTCCCTTAGCACTGTATCAGTTTCAGTAGTCTATAGTCCCTTAGGATTGTACAAAATTTCTGAAGTCTATAGTCCCTTAGGATTGTACAAAATTTCTGAAGTCTATAGTCCCTTAGGATTGTACAAAATTTCTGAAGTCTATAGTCCCTTAGCACTGTATCAGTTTCAGTAGTCTATAGTCCCTTAGCACTGCACCAATTTCTGTAACCTATAGTCCCTTAACACTCTATCAATTTCTGTAGTCTATAGTCCTTTAACACTATCAATTTCTGTAGTCTATAGTCCTTTAACACTATCAATTTCTGAAGTCTATAGTCCCTTAGCACTCTACATGTATCAGTTTCTGTAGTCTATAGTCCCTTAGCACTGTATCAATTCCTTCACAAAGGATGAATTAGAAGTTCTGCTAGGCAAATGAAATTTTAAATGCACAAAATATATTTGGAACTTTTTGTTTTATTTCCCACATATACCTACCCTTGATAAGTAAAAACCATAATGGTTTTCTAATCCTGTCTTTGTAAAGTTTCTTTATGTTTAAACCAATTTAATTAAATGTACCATGTCCACTGCCTTTGAAGTAAAGTGGTTACACCAGGTAGGTTTGGGTTTGCATAAATTTTTGTATTGTGATGTATTGTGATATAGGACATTGTATTTCTATACAAGTTGGAAAATCCTTCCCAAGTAAAAATTAAATTAACGAGTGAAGAAGAAGTCAAGGTTTTATATAACTCGTTTTAAATTACTTTACATGTACAATGATTGGGAAACATCCATACATGTGGCAAGTTCAAAACAGTCCTATTTAAGATCTGTCTTCTCAATGCTGACTATACTGGCAGCCAGGATGAGTTGATTTTGCCAAACATGGGCACTTAAGTTTATCCTCCCACCCATGAACTTTATCGCACCTCTGCATTACATTCCTGACAATGGCAAGGTTATCAATTAATTTGTTTCCATCTTTCTTGTGTAATTTAGTCAAAAATGCTGCCAGACAAATGATTTTGTATTTGGCATCAGTTCATGCAAGATTTCAGATTCCATGTCTGCCTTTTTGTGTCACTGCTATGGAACAGACAGGATGTAATGTACAGTTCAACCATTTTCTTGGCAGACACATGCGTCTTTCAGAAATCTTTTTTCTTTGTTTTTTAGAACAACAGTCTCTGAAAGTGCAAAACATTCAAATGAAACAAGTGATGGCTAAAGAAAATATTTTCTTTTGTACACTACCTAAAGAAAAATCTGATTAACTGGCAATATCCTATGTTACACATACCAGTGGGATCTGTGCCACAGTATACCGATATACTAGTATAATTGCAGACCCTACTGCTTCCTTCATAGCCATTTTCACAGTGGTAGGATATCGCTTCATGGTTATATATGGATGAGGATATTTTTTTTTCTGGAATTTCAGTATTTTTGTCATCTTGCCATTATAATCAAATAGGCCTGCAGGCTTCAAAGAGCTCAGCTGGTAGAGCATCAGACTTATAACCCAAGGGTTGTGGGTTTGATACCTACCTAGCCCAGTAAAGGTATGCTGTCTTGGTGTGTCCTCAGGGAAGGCATTTAGTTCCTGTTTCCTCTGCATGAAATAGCCAAATAGTTTAAAGTGCCACTGACCTTCAGACTTTGAAGAGCTCAGCTGGTAGAGCATCAGACTCATAATTCAAGGGTTGTTTGTTTGATACCCACTCAGGCCAGCCTGGGTTAGCTGCCTTGCAGTTCCTTAGGGAAGGCATAGAGTTCCAATTTGCTCTGCAGAGTTTAAAGTGCCATTATAAACTGACAGACCAACAACAACACATGCAGTATTGGGTAGGAATGTCTCAGGATATTGTTTTGGGTACAATATTGGCAGGTAACAATGTACTGGGTTAATAAGTTTTATTAATTTTTGAACTTTATAAACTATATCTTAGTAAGTTTTCATAATGCTGTACACATTAAATCACATACATGTACTGCAGTTGACTGATTTACATCTCATAAATTCTGAAAATAATTGATTTGGTTTTTTTAACTGAAATAATCAAAACTGTTAAAAATGTCATTTAAAGAATATGAAAAGTTGTTGTTGTTGTAGGGTTTAATGCCATTTTTCAGCACAAGATAGGCTATTCATGGCAGCCAGTATTAATGGTGGAGGAAGAGCCTGGGAAAACTGTGGAAAAAACCACCAACCCACGAGAAGCTACTGGCAAGCTTTCTGACATACCCACATTGGCTGAACCCGAGACTTGAACCCACGCAGACAGATGTGAGATGGCAGTGATCCGTAATGGTGAGCGCTTTAGAGAATATGAAAAGTAAAAAGTTCAATCTGGTTCATGATATAAATATCTGTGTGTGTGTGTGTGTGTGTGTGTGTGTGATGATGATGAATACTTCTAACATCTTTTTTTCTCTTTCTAAAATTGTGTGGACTAGAACTTTAAAACTGAAAATATTCAGAATTATCTAACTCACATTTTACTTCACACAGACACAGACACACAACTTTTAACAAGTTCTTGAGCAATGTAATACTCCTGAGATAAGTTTTCAAATAAAATCAGAAAAGCATTTTAAAATGTTCAAAAGCATCAGCAGATGAAACACAGAAAAGAACAAGAGCCCCTCTAAAAGACTAACACTCTATTGTCTGAAAAGAACTTACAGGAATTCAAAATAAGAATGATTTCTTCTTTTTAGCTGCTGATTGGTGAAATGTGCAAACATGACCTTCCATTCAGGAGATAACAATATTTTCAAGTTGGCCATCATGGCAGCCATTGATAGAAGATTTGTACCATTTGCATTTAGGACCAACTAGACATCACAAGAAATATTTTGGTGAAAACCCCTTGTTGGGATAAGACCCACCATTCGTCCAAGTGGAATCATACACCTAAAATAAAATTATTCACAAAATATAGCAATAACAAGATTTTCAAGATATTGGCTGTCAGGTTGGCATGATTTTAATTTAGAACCAACTAGACATTATAAAATGTCAATCAGTGAAAACCCCATTTTTATATAACCATCCAATCAGGAGTAGCAAGAAGATCTTCAAGATGTCCATTGTGGTGGCCATATTGGATGTTGGAGTGGCACCAATGTCATTTAAGACCAACTAGACATCATCATAAGAAATTTTTCTGTGAAAACTCCAAGACTTGTGCTAACAGATAGACAGACAGACAATGAATGACAATCCATCACATAAGCTCTTCTAGACAATGACCAGCAGAGCTAAAAATAACTCACCATATTCTGAATATTCCTCTTCAACTGTAATTTTTGATGTTCCCAAAACCAATGTCTAAAGTCATAAATCCTTAGTTGAACATGAGCACTGTAACAACTATTTAAAGTTTCTCATTTACTAGGTACATGTTCCTGATACTGTATGTTTTCCTCCCCAAATCTATGCTGAGGATCCAAGAGGAATTACACACCTCTCCACTGAATAAATAGAGCTACAATTAAAACTTTTCTCTTTTTAACTCCAAGCACCTGCTTAATTCTACAGAAAAGCACACACATGAAGAGATAACATCCCCAAGTAGGTATATATACATTTAGCTTCCTTCAACTGGCAAATAATCAAATGTAATTTTTGTAACTCGACATATGCAGGAAAAATATCTCTAGCCAACAGGCAACATAATTATAAATATCTTGAAGGTAGTTTTGTTACATGGAGTTGCACAAGGTAGCCAGAATATTTGATACATAAAACATTTGGGAAGCTGGAAACCAGGTTATGAAGATGCACCCTTTCTGCTATCTATGTTGTTTTATGGGGGATGCTCACTGTAGTCAAGTGTAAATATTTCACCACCTACAGCCAATAGCATCCTGATCTATTACTGTAGGGCACTTAACAGCCTCAGCAACCTACAGAAGCTGTTTATTACCATAAATACTCGCCTTTAAGTCAAGTCGAACTGCAAACTACACTGACCCATATCTGCCATCACATAATGCACTGGCAGGTCTGGGTCTGTGAAGTTTGTTGGGAGTAATCAGTAAAACAAACATCACACACCCTGATCTGCATACACATTATGCTAGGGCAGGTCAGGATCTTTGCTGTTTACAGTTTGATTCGATTAATAAGCGAGTGTAGACGGTAAGTTTCTGAAGCTACATCCCTGCCAAGATAGCTTTGTCCAGTATCATCAACTTAAGTAAAATAGCCATTCTAATGCAATTAAGGGTGATGTGATTTATGGTAAATTAATTGTGTCACTGCTCTGCAAAGGTAAACCAAATAAATAATGTTTAGAATTGAATTTGTAAATATTACTTTCTGACCTATTTTCTATTTTTCTTCTTCAAAAATGCAAAGCAAAATTTTACAGTTTTCTTATTCATTAACACTCCAAAATTGGTAGAAATTTACCTTTAACATTTTTTATTCATTAACACTCCAAAATTGGTAGAAATTTATGTTTAATATTTCTTATTCATTTAACACTCCAGAATTGGTAGAAATTTACCTTTAATATTTCTTGTTCATTTAACACTCCAAAATTGGTAGAAATTTACCTTTAATATTTCTTATTCATTTAACACTCCAAAATTGGTAGAAATTTACCTTCAATATTTCTTATTCATTTAACACTCCAAAATTGGTAGAAATTTATGTTTAATATTTCAATATTAACTGGAGGGTCACCTATAGAAGTATTTTGTTTGTGGAAGAAACATGGTTTAACTTGGAGTACTGATACTGTGCTATAAATTTTGGTAATAAAAATTACTGACAAAAGAATTTAAGCAACTGACCAAAAATGTAACTGAAAATGCAATGTCAGAACTATAATTGATAAACTTCCAAGAATGTCTTAAAACAACAGCGACAAAAAGAAAGCAATTTCTGAACTAGATATGTACCTGCTATTTCCATAAGCTTACACTAAACAATTATACTCTGAAAACCTCAACAAAAAATTATTTTGCAATCTACAAGAATATATCAGTAAATTTTTATATCTTTATACAAGATTATGGTATTTGTGTTCACAATGGGAAATGAGTACATGTATTTCTATGTAAAATCAGCACAAAAAAGCAGCTTTCTTCAAAGATAGAAATAGTTTGGAATGTTTTTTATCATTTCAAAATAGATAGTTACGTTTATGCAAACATTTTGAAAACTACAAATTTCAGCTCACAAGCAACAGCATACATTGATATTACAAAGACTGCAATGCTTGCACCATGATGCATACATAGGCTGGGCCATTTTCAATTTTTGATTTAAAGAAATTCCATGTTCTCTCACAGAACAGGGCGCACCTCATCCAGTGGTTATCAGAGCTACTGCTGCTACATCACAATACTATCTATTTGTTGACCCATTCTCTCCACAGCCATTAAATTCTGATATGGAGTCTGAATAAATAAGATAATGGACTACAGGGACTACAAATGTTTTTTATAAATGTTTCCTGATTTTTCTATTTTAATTTCTCTTTCAGACTGAATTAGTTTATCAAAATTTACCAAATTTGCTGAATGCCAAATAAAATAAATTTTAGAAATTGCTTAGAATCTAAATTGTAAATTATTTAAGTTCAAGGTTTTTAAATATTAAAAGGATCCATTTAACATTCACTTTGGAGTTCAGTTACAAAAAAAATACTCAAAGTGTCAAAATACAAATCTTATGTTATTTAATATAGCTGGGAATTTATGTTACATACACACACACACACACACTCCCCCCTGGAATCCATCAGTGAGTAATGTGCACCAAACCAGAGGAATACATGATTTTCCCATCTGAAAAATAAGACCCAGCATTCAAGACCTGTTGACCAAAAATCCATACCTTATTCCTGCCCGAAAGGACAAAAATTTAATTCCATATTCTGACAAGAGAGTAGATGCTGGAACAGAGTAATCAATTTTGCCAAGGTAAATGTTTACCTGACAAAGTTGTCAGGTGACCCAGGTAGTCATTATTAGTCAATACCAGTCAATAGTTATTAAAACCTCTAATTCCAGCTTCTTATTGGCTATTTTCATTCCATCAGTTTACTGCCATGCATAATGACCAAGAGTCATCTCGAGATGACACACCCGACACCCCCCCAGTCCGTGGCTTGTCCACCCCACCCACCCCCGAGTCCATAACTTGTGTAAGTCTTCAACTTAAAGTATACTTACTATCCATCACGCTCAATTTTGATACTATTTATGCAAGTACCCAGTGGACAATCAGACTCAGTTTTATATGCAAGTTTTCCATCATTTTGTTTCCATGATAACTTTAAAAAAAATCACTGAATGCAGAAAAGTCTGAATAATACACCTTGCTTTTCACGTATACCAAGTTTGGTTGAAAAACCCTGCATGGTTTCCAAGTTAGACTAATGATAATGTTTACAGACAGACAGACAAATAAACACTCGTGTAATACATGTACCAAATTTCAAGGAGATACACTCAATTGTTGGAGGTTTTACCCTAGAATCAAAAGTTTTCACTTGGCAATTTGCACCAACAGATTGTAATATTTAAAACTATGGAACATCACCATATTAATTTTGCATCACATAAGTTTTTTAAAATTTTTTTATTTGAAGCTGTGGTATAATTCATTACCTAAAACTGATTTCTTTTTATACCTTTATTTTCTAGACTTCACAGGCTTCTGCCCTAATGTGCCTAAATATCCAAGACTTTCACCTCAGTCATTTATCAACTTAAGTGTGTGTGTGTGATTTGGATTTTTCATGTAGCTTTAACAATTTTCGAGTCATATCATTACAATGTCTGTAGCGACTGGCAGTTTATAGTGATGTCAAGTACTGGGGCATTGTGCCACAGACATGTAGTACAATGTCCCACCCAGTCACATTTTCCTGACACCAGGACAAGCACATACCATTCAAATGAACTCAATCTCAAGCCAATGCAATTTTGAAATATCATATACTGCTTTGCTTTTTATGATTCTTCTAGTAATCTGAGGTCATCTTTTTTTCTGGAGAAGCCTTTTGCTTTATTTTGTTGTTGTTGTTGTAAGGTTTAACGCCATTTTTCAGCACAAGATGGGTTATACATGGTGGCCAGTATAACTGGTGAAGGAAGAACCCTGGGAAACTCCGGGAAGAACCACCGACCCATGAGAAGCTACTGGTAAGCTTTCTCATGTACCCACATTAGCCAAGCCTGAGACTTGAACCCATGCAGAGGTGAGATAGCAGTGATCTGGAATGGTGAGTGCGTCAGACCAATCAGCCACTCGGGGCCCCCTTTTGCTTTAGTTGAACTTTGTTAAATGTTGGATGATAAAAATTACTGATGACAATTCTTGTAAAGAATAAACAACAGCAAAAGACATTCTAGAAATGATAACAAAAATGGTTGCAAAGTTCTGGAAACTCAAAAGACTGGGTAAGTACATGCTTCATTTACTGTTGTTTGATGTCATTGTTGTTAGTTTTCTCAGCAACAGATAATATTATCCGAAGTTGTTTATTAACTGGATTGCATTTGTCCTAAAATGTTTACATTCCTTTCCTTAGCATTCTATTTATCTTGATTTTTGAGAAATTAACCCCATGACCTGTCTCTGTTCCTTCTCTGGTTGTTTTTCTCATGCATGTTGCAAAAAATTCCTCTTCATTTTTATATGCAACTTTCACATATTCCAGAAATGACAAAATATACAGTTGCAATAGTAACTGACAATATGAATGGTTACAAAAAATTATTAAACGCTGAGCAATATTAGCCAGAATTACACAATAAAATATTTATATTGATTCTGCAGGTACCTCTTTTTTTTCTTCCTAGATTATGAACAAGCACATATATGATAGATGCAACAAACATTTTGATGATTTCAATTAAGTTATACAGCGGGTAATCACCCAGACTGCGAGATACAATATGGAGCTTGGACTCGATGTAGATGGCAAGAAAATATCCAGGTGGAAAAGGTAAAGTTACGACTGTGATGTCAAATGATAAGGGTTTGGAAAAAACTTTACTTTAGCAGAGAGAAGACATGTATTACAAAACGAAGTGAATGCAGCAGCGTTATTGAAGACATGGATATGTAAACAGCGCTGCATCCTTTGAAAGTCAACTATTATTGCAAACCTCTTCTGCATTTAAACTTCACAGAAAACAAATTTATGACTGGGAGGTGAAAACTGGAGAACCTCACATTATATGCCCATGATAAGCTCAGTGCGGGTCCACAAGTAGGACACAAAACAGCACTTTACCATAGAACTGGGCATAATAAAGGAAATGGTCCATTTGGGGTAAATTCTAAATAGTACTGACAACTTATATCACCTGTCTTCAAAAGTCAATGTCATGACACATTATTTTCAGCTGAAGGAAGGCAACTGTAACTTCATCAACTTTCATCGAACTATGGTCTAGTCTTTGGGCCATGTTTCAGTCTCTGGTGAAAGCTATGGTAGTAGATATTCTACACTGTTCACACAACTATTTATTTTTGTTCGGTTGACCTTGTAGTTCACCAGTCAAATGACAACTTTCAAATTTCTGAAAAGTGAAACACATTATTTGGAACATATCCTTACTAATAATAACTCTCTCAAACACAAATTTCCATTGCTTTATCTGACAGGATGCTATACATAAGTAGTCTGGAAGTTCCAAAGGTCAATGAAACATGAACTTGTATAAATATCTGTCAGATCTCTATATAGGGCTGTAGAGATATGATTTTAATCCGATTGTGTAGCCATATAATAATAATAATAATAATAATAATAATAATAACAACTTTATTTAACAAGAGTGACACAATTAGTTACATGGAACTAACACTCTTTGTGGCCATCAATTACTTGCATATTTACATACCTGGTACATGTTTGCACACACAATAAAGAATGGCAAACACAACTCCTAATTCTTTCTAGAGGAAAAGATACAACTCTACTGTCTTAAAAGAAGTGACAGAAAAGAGCACAAACCAACAAGTTTTGTAAAAGTCAACAAATAGTTTAATAATTTATTTCTCAAGAATACAAAGTGAAAATTTAAAAAGAACTTACAGTATTGTGAATTAAATCCCAAAGTCCTAAAAGTTCTATCACAAGTCCAATTGTATAAAGTTCCAATTGAATTCCAGTGGAATTCCAAATAAAGTCCTATATTGAATATGTTGATGTACCTGTAGTCTCAAATGTGTTAATGTGCCAATGGCCTGGAGTGTAATGATGTGCTAAGAGTCTTTTGATATATCACAATAATAATATCCAATATGTCCTTGCCTGAATTCACTATAATTCCAAATTAATGGTCGAGTCCAAGAATATTATTTGAGCACTTTGCAATTCCAGTGAATAATAATTTAAATAAATAAACCCACCCAAATCAAAAACTGAACACAACAATAAGAATGATTCTGCTTCAGATGTGAAAGAAAGAATGAATAATTCCCAGGTAAACAAGATTATATACCCTCTACTTGACCTTGGTCACAATTACCATTTTCTGGAAATACTCTCTGAACTTAATAGAAACTTGAATTCTAGAAGATTCTAAGGTCAGAATCAAGACTATAAACATTTTTGCAATTAATATAATGATCTGAATATTTAACCCACACTAATAAAGAAATATTAGCTATGTATCATGTTATTTGCAAAGTAAATGTCACTGGTCAGACAGC
>JAECUM010049677.1:0-10293 GCA_016617855.1 Megalonaias nervosa | reverse complement strand
TATAATTTGTCAACACCGGTTAGTATTCCGGGTTTAGATTTATTATTTAAGAGAACAATATTATTTCCTGATTGTATGCGTACTGGATCGCGGTTGTCACGAATAATCTAAGTATCTTCTTCTGTATTTACAATAAATTTTATTAAAATAAAATATTTTTGATCATCAAGGTGATTAATAATTATTCTTCCTCGTTCGTCATTCATCATATTAGTAACATTTCCAATTCTGAATGTTGACCATACATGAACAGCACCACTATTATGAAATCCCTTCTTGGCTTCACGAATACGTTCGGTTACATCCTCATCCGTTAATGCCAGATCTTGCATCAAAGTACTAAATTTATATTCTGATAGTCTGTCAAGATCGAATCTAGTTCTTTTAGGTTCAACTGCAGATAATTCCTCCATATAATTAAGACAAATATTTAAATTAAAATTTTAGTATATATATAATGACTGAAACAAAGAACAAATGTGCTTGGCTCAAAATTGGATATACTTCTCCTTGTAATAAATCGTGTGTGAACAAATACTGTGGAAATCATGCGCAAAGTATCAAAAATGGAAGTACAGGACCAATACCTTGTATTCAATGCGGTGTTGGAGTAAGAGGAAAAACTCAATTGTGTTTAAAATGTGGCGGAAAAAAATACAGGGAATTAAAACGATATTATGACAAAAAAAAATAATACTTTGACATTATCAGGTAAATCTCCTATAAAAACCGTAGAAGATTATCTGACCAGATTTCAAAACAATGATTTAGACAAATAATATTATTATATAAGATGACTCAAACAAATCAGACCCACGATGAAATGATCGACAATGATATTATAAGAGAATTAAGAAAAGAAGCATTTCGTAATAAGCACGAATTTGTAAAACATCCAGTATATACAAATTATGAAGCATCGCGAGATGGTGTTATTAGAAACTGCCGATCAAAAAAGCCAGTTGGTACTGTTTATAATCGTGGTTATTTTAGATTTAGTGTTGGAGGAAAAAAACATTATTTATCACACAGATTTATCTACGAATGTCATTTTGGATTGATCAAAGATGGACTTGTAGTTGATCATATTGATGGAGATCCCCAGAATAATCGGTTATCTAACCTGCAAGCTATTACACAAAGTCAGAATTCTGCACGTGGAAATACTGGAAAATATCCCAAGATCCCGAGGTCGGTTATATCCATAAATGTAGAAACAGGACAGGAAATAACTTTCCCATCAATTAATGCAGCTGCCAAATATTTTAGCATATATTCACGATCAGTACAATATGTAGCTGATCATATACACAAATCTGCATATTCAATAAAATACGATCAGCCGATAATATTTGAATATATCAAACTCTGTACTCTTAATAAATAAATTGTATATAGTTCGACTCTATATTTTGCTACGGGTACCTTCACCGTCGCTGCTCTCAGTTTCACTTTCATTTTTGACAGAATCAAATAACATAATCTATCTTAATTGCATTACACGATTATCCACGATCTTCTTTTTCTCGTATTCACGAGATAGTTCGGATCTGATATTTTCGATCGAACGTGCAAGAGGTGCAAATAGCTTTACCTGCTTTTCATTCACCACTGCCAAGGATTCTAACATAGACTGATAAATTGATTTTACGAATTTATAATTGGATGGTAATGTGTATTTATTGTCAATTTTTCTTTGCTTTAATATCTCATAATCACATAATATTTTCTCAGGATCGAGATTATCAGAGAGATTTATTCCATTATGTTTTAATTTTTAATAGCAGAAATAATATCATTAATGTTTTCTTGGTTCATTATATAACAATTATTTCTTTAAAATGAAAAATAATATCAGTCTCTGAATAATTATTAAAAAAATGTAGTCCCCATAACCCTATGTGAACCCCTAGGTTGCCATATGACATCCTAGCAGGATCAGAAGGTCAGGGGACTGTTTTTTGAGGATGATTATGATTATATACAGATGCTTATGATTATGGTTATGATTATATTTTTTGCAGACGGCACAAACATAAACTTATCCTAATGACATATGATTATATGAACATGAATATATACAGATGATTATGATTATATTTTTTGCAGACGGCATAAACATAAACTTATCCTAATGACATATGATTATATGAACATGAATATATACAAATGGTGATGATTTTGATTTTTGCAGACAGTACATACATAAACTTAACAACAAACTTAACAAGAAACTTAACAACAAACTTAACTATGGACGGAATACAAGGGGGGGGGGGGTATCTACGTCCAACAGATTTTATACAACTTCCCCCCATATAAAACCCCGGGGAGTGCAAAATTACACGCACCACGTGGTTATATGGTGGGAGAGTTGTATTATTTTTCTGTTGGGTTTCGTACCCCAATTATAAATAGCATCCGTCGCCAAATGCAAGATAAAATATCTTTAGCATTTTTGGAGACTCGAACACACGAGAGTCTGCACAACTTCGATCTACGTCCAACCGTCTTACCACTTCGGCTATCGGTCTCTTATCAATAATACAGTTACATTTAAGTATATATAAAATATTTGCGCTGTCTCACAGAACTTGTATTACTAATAGAATGTAGAACTGTACTTCAATTTTTCAAAATTCATAAAATAATTGCACGTATGAGTTATAGTTCGTTAAGGTAACAGACAGACGGACTAATACGCCTTGTTCGATACACGTATATACAACTGGGTTTGTACAGGTAACGACGTAGTAGTAAGGGAAATAATCGTTTAATTTACTCCGCAGAGAGAGAGCAGAGTTATCTCGCTTTATTATATATACAATTGCTTTAATCATAGGAATTGATTATTATTAATTTTGATTAGTAATTTACCCATCAGATAAAGAAATTTCTGACTATTTCATGAATTAGAGTACCTATTTACCCATCAGATAAAGAAATTTCTGACTATTTCATGAATTAGAGTACCTATTTACCCATCAGATAAAGAAATTTCTAACTATTTCATATATTTACTCATCAGATTATTAAAAATCAGTAAAAAAAATATATTATTTCAGAATCAGATTATTTTTTTCCCCCTGATTATTTACTCAGACGTTCTACGAGCGTATATACAAATTAATATTAAGTGACTCTTCTCGTAGATCCAGAATATTTCCTGCCTGGTCAGTAAGTTTGAAATTTATTCTTGACAATAATGGATTATGTACACGTAAATAAACTGGATTAATTGGCTCAGATAAAATTAACCACCCGGGCGGATCTTTAGGACTGAATGTATATAGTATATACCCCTGTTGGGCCTGGTTAGACTTTGAAAGATCTACTTGATAACTGTCATCAATTACGTCACATACTAGATTGACCGCGATCGTAGATGTTATATTAACAATAGCAGATGAGATATGGCGACCTCCACCATGTGGATCATTATTATATTTAAGAATAGTTGGTGTGGGTATTAAATTTTTCCATGAATCACATATTCTTTTAAAATGTTCATCAATAAGATCATTAACTGACTTCTTTAGCTCCTCGGAGTTAAATCCCGGAATTATAAATGTTGGTAGCTGTTCTTCTGTGATTCCATAATATTTAAGAAATACTGTTTTAAATAAACGTTTATAGCTTATACGCTGAATAGGATCATCTTCATTAACTATATAAGTACTAAGAAATCTATCTACCGGTACGTTTAATGTTTTTTCTCTATTAACGATAGCCTTATTTACATATTCTAAGTCTGATGCAACCTGATTCAAATGTTGTATTGTTTCAATTATTTGATTTTTTTAAGTCATCGTTGTAGGAAGTGCTGATGCTGGAAAATAAATTTCTTAGATCATTCAGTACACGTCCATGTTCAGATTTAATTGGTCTTGATTTTGAGTTAATTTCTTCAACATTAATTGTTGCTATTCTTGTTGTACCTTTACCCCGAACAAAATCTATAAAATGATTATACTGTGCATAACCACGATAAGCATCCGGAATCTCTATAGACGGATAAGTTTTTCGATATTCTGGAAGTTTTATAAATTTTTCAACATCTACGACAAAATCAGATCGTTGTGGTTCTGGTGGTCCTTGATAAACCGGTGGATATTCAGGCCATCCTAATACTGATCTAATCGAACTTTGATAAATATCTACAGAATAATCAGGGGAATTTATTTCAATAACCGCAGATAGTGTTGGTTCGTAAACAGTAATTGCTATTTTTGATTCTTTTCCTGTAATAGATTTAATTCTGCGCTGGAACTCATCATTAATCTGTTCTATTTGATAACTGCCCGTTGGAATAGCAACAACTTGCCAATCAGGACTTCCATCCGGTTTATTCTTATTCGCAAATACTAATGAATTATTTGGCTGTAGTCCACCAAATGATTTTGATCTAATATTTGGCCAGCTATAATAAACCCGTAACTGTGCTAATGCTATTTCTTTTGCAGGAATTGATGTTGGAAAATTGACACTAAATTCCGGATTGGTCGAACTTAACGATATCATAGTAGCTTTTGACGGAGTCGTATTAGCTACGATCTGCTGAAGTAACTCCCTGTCTGTCATTATTATTATCATTATTATTTAATTCATTAAAATCATTGGCGATCACCTTAAATGCGTCATCATAAGTTTTCATCATCATCGCAAATTCAGTATCGGATATTTCACCATCACTGACACACGAAGAAACGTACAAAGATAGTTTAGAACATGCATCTGCCACTGTATGTAATTTAATCATATAATCGTGCAATTTAGCATTTGTACAGGTATCTATCTTTTTGGCTATAATACCGAGAACACCAGCAATAGTCGTTGATGCTGAAACAATAATGGTTATAACAGTAGGTGCTGTCATCGTCAACATTGATAATAATAATCCTGTTCCAGTAATAACAGCAGAAACCGAGTAAACAACTACATCGATGACAATTATACGTCTTTTGTATTTTTTTATTTTCGTGTTATAATAGTCGATAAAATTATTTAGTTTAGTGAGACGCTCACATACCTGATTGCATCTGTAACGTTGAACGTCGATGCGAGACTGAGGTTGATCCATTATACTAACAACGTCATTTAATTAAGTTTCAGTTACGAATTCTAGGCACCACCAGTAACGTCTCGGAGGTATTTCCGTTGATATCAGCGTAAAGATTTCTTTCATATTCTTGGTTAGCATCACCAATAGAGGATTATGATATACATTTGGTGATAATGAAGTTGCTGCAGTAATTTCCGAACCGTACATAGATAACCTGTATAACCCAGTTACTTCTACGGTATGTTCGAGTGTGTTATTTTGTGATGTCCATGTTGATGATCCTGATGCTACTGTATATACGATATTTTTAATTTGTCCGTGTGGAATTTTAATCAGATTAGTTTTTTGAATAATATTAGGTATTCCACTGACAATATCATTGAGTTTCATGTTAACGTCGGAGAGTTTTATGTCAACGGTTGGTGGATCACCAAAAAAATCTTTAATGGTTTTGTTTACATTTCTACGAAAATTTAAAAAAGTTTGTACGTGATTAGTAAAAGTACCATTGAGAGTGGTCATTTCATTATTGATTGTAGCTAGTGAAGTTGTTATAGGAATTTCCTTATCATCGACGTATTTTTTTGTTGCAGCATCAAAATCATATTCTGGTGTTCTAAGATTATTAATACCATTATTATTCATATTCAGAAATGCACGCATTATACCGCCGTTGACCAATACGTATTTAGATTCTTGATCGTCGACATATTTCCTTGTTGCGGCGTCTGTATCTGCGGTTGGGTTTCCAAGACCTATTATTTTATTTTGATTCATAATAATGCTACCTGTAAATGAATCACCAGCTTTCTTAATATAATCGCTGACTGACGTACCGGAATCTTGTATTTTATCCTGATCAGTAAAAGTAACTATATTATTAACAACCGCATTAGGAACTCGTATAAGTACATCTGGCAGTTGTATATTACTAGTTTTTAATCGTCCTTCCTTATCCTGAAAAAACAACTACTTCGTTTTGATCCACACTGGTTATGTTTAATAAATCATCAATCTCATTTCTGAGCTGATCGAGAGTTGCGTATTTAGATAAATCAGCTTGCTGATGAGCTTTACCACGAGAAGATCTTCCGTAAATATCTACCATTATATCTATCAATGTCTGTTTAAATGTGACAACGTAGTATATTCATGTACAACTTTGTGAGGTGGTTTTGTTGATTTTGATATAGCATCAAGTACGTTAAGTACTTCTCTACCACATATTGGTGGATCAGTTAATGTTTGTGTTGGTAACGTTGAACACCGTATTGGAGTACTTTGATAGCCGCTAATATACTTTAAGAATTCTTTTGGTGGAGCTAGTCCATATGAATCAAAAAAAATAATTCCACGTGGATCAATTGCATAAGCGACCCAATGCGTGCCTGGACCAGAGTTTTCATCGAGATTAATAATACCGGTTTCAATATTGTTTGGTTGTTTTGGTAATTGATCACGCATGAAAACTCCTCTAAAATTTTTTATTTTTAATTTTTTAGCAGCATCTAATAAATCAAAATTGGACATAGGAAATATCAGCAAACTGTCCCTGGTAATCTTAGGCCTTTTCCGTACCATGAATGTGGAGTCCCTGGTAATCTTAGACCCCTTCCCTTTTTTTTTATTCCCTTTCCTGTTGCTTTCTTTAATGCCATTCCAGCAGCGGTTCCAACGGCGCCTAATGCAGCTGCTTTTGCAACAGCTGGGGCTGCAGCGGCTATTAATGCTGGTATAGCAGCAAGAAGTGGAAATATACCACCCGTCTTAATGATATCTTTAATGGCACCCGCAGAAAGATTAAGTTTTATACCTTTATTTGATTTTTTAGATTCATTGAAATGCCTGAGCTGACGTTCTGTAAGAGATAATTTATTTGAACCGCTCATCTGATCTTTCTTTAGAAATATTTTTAATCCACAGTTATTTTTTGATGCTGATTGTATCCTTTTAATCTGACCAGGAGTCAGACTAACACTAACGTGATTATACGACATTATAATATTCATAAACGATCTAATTACATGTTTTCTACTGGAGCATCAACGACTCTCATTCGTCCACCAGCACCTTCAAGTAACATTGATCTATCGCTGAGTATGACAGCAATTGCTCTGTAATTAGGAATATCTGCAATATTTCTGTTAACACGAGCTCGAAAATGTATATCAACTACTGACTGTCTGGTTAAATCTAAATGTTCGAGCGAAAAGTAATAAATTGGATATTAGGTTGTAAAATCCAATTGTGATATTTGTAAACCAGTATCAATATTTTGATCACGACCCATGAACGTCATTAATCGATGATATGCACGTGCTACATGATTTTGATCGAAATTCAGTAATATATCCTCGGATGGTTCTTGATGTCCATTTATCCTTAAAGAAACTTCAGAAACACCAAGATTGTCAAATATCATAATACTAAGATTTTGACTGTTTACTCGTGCAACATCTTGAAATGCAATAGATATATGTCGTGGTGCGGATATTCCCTGTTGAGAGGCTATTTGCCATGTAAATAAACCATTAATTGCACTCTGAAAAGCATCTGTGGTCATTGTTAACCATGACAACGCTGATTTACCACCTTGATTCATAAAAGCAAGTAGACGTTCTTCTTCAGGTATTGTTGGAGTCATCACCGGCATCCACAATGAAAGTTTTGTCAGAATTACTCTACCAGGATCAGTACCAGCGGGTCGCCAGATTGCATCATCGTCGGTTGCTTTTCGTACAAGTACAACTGTGTGCTTAGCTCCGAAAATGACTTTTCTGACATTTCTGCAAAATCCAAAAATATGTGACAGTGGAATGGCACATGAAAATGCTCTTCTTCCACCACGCAACATTGCTCGACGTGATCTAAATCCTAAGTTAAAATCTGCATCTACATTAATAATCATACTTTGTACATCCGCATCGGCGTTTCCAGCAAAATTTCTTGGTCGTCTTATTTCATATTGTTGATGCTCTGGAGAATTAGAAGTATCTTTTACAAACATCATTGACGGGCCAGCCGATCTTGAATAATCGTCGCTGTATCTTGCAAGGCCAAGTATTGTCGTTGCAACGTCAACGTCTTTCTGAATTGATTCAATATTTTTTCCGTCAATCATGTACGTAGCACTATCAAATAACGCCATAATACCATTATTAACAAAACCGACACTAACTTCAGCTCCATATGCTACTGGTGCTGCAGGAGCTGCGTTATTTAAAATTTCACCTTCTACTTCAATAAAAGCCTCAGCGGGTAAGAAATACCTACTTGTATCCTGAACTTGTAGTTCGATTCGTCCACGCTGATCTGGAATTCGGGCGTCATAAGAATAATACTGATAATCGCGCACAGACTCATCTTTGAGAACTGGTGCGTCTATGTCAAATGCTGGATCAGATATGCTCTTGAACATCTTTATTATAATTATTATCGTCTAAAACGAAGACCACTTCCTGCTATCAGACTAGCGGTTATATTTTTTTCTTTTTCTGACATTGGTACATCAGCTAACTCTGCTAGTTTTTGATTAGCAACTTGATTTATTATTTTACTGACATTTGCAGGCATTACTTCAGTACTAGGTAATTTTACTGGTGTTTGAGGTTTTCGTCGTATTAATCGTGCTAACCTATCTTTAATCGCTGAAAATGCTTTACCAGCGAGATTACCCATAGCACCAATACCTTTTTTACGAACAACATCAATAGCTTTCATTCCCAGTTGCTTTGCGATCGGTATTGTTTTTGGGGCTATCCTTCTAAATAGACCCTGAACAACATCACCTAGTCCATCTCCGTAGGTTGTCTTGTATACTGGTAATCGTGAGTTTATTACCCTGACCATAGTTGGCCCACGTTGAGTACCATGTACGATCATTTTATTATAGTAATTGTATTTAATTACGTACTTAATCACTGTAGTAGTCATCGGCAATTTCATTAATAAGAGACTGATAAACATCAACGTCCATGATACCGCCAGTAAATAATCGTCTGCAAATATCGGCCGCCTCATTAATTATTTCTGGAGAATTATTACCAGCTCGTTTTCCTGCGATGAGGATTTCTAGTCGTTCAACATCAGAGATAACGTTATTAGGACATAGAGTAAAATCACCTCCGGTAGAGAAACCTTTTCCAGTAGAAGGTTCTTTGTCCGTATCATAAGATTCTTTTATACCTAATTCTATAATTTATTTTTGTTCTTTTAATTCTTTTATTCTTTTCTGTAAAAAGGTTCTATTACTTTTGTCCTTTTCTAGCGTAAATTGAATCATCAAATCCTCTATTTCAGCATTCGTTTCTGTCAGCCGTTTTTTTAATCCTTTCCTATAAAATTCAAATGCTTTTTCCTTCTCTTTTTGTTTTTTTTGTTTTTTCCTCTGATGACGGTGGTAATGGAAATGATTGTTGTTCTTCCAGAATTTTCTGTGAGACTGGCGACCAATATTTTGATTTTTTTACTTCTTCCTTTGGTGTTGGTAATGATAATGATGGTTGTTGTGGTAGTGGTGGTGATCGTGATGGAGATGGTTGTTGTGGTGGCGATGGTGATCGTGATGGAGATGGTTGTTGTGGTGGCAATGGTGATTGTTGTTCTTCATAAAATCTTTCTCTTTCTTCTCTTTCTTGTTCTACTTCTTTTAATTCTTGTTCCAATATTCTTCTCTGTTCACTATCATCGATACCTCTACGAATAAATTCCCTTTCATGTTTTTTAACATCATCCTCAGATTTTTTAAAATTATCTCGATGTTTACTGGTAATTTTGGTTATATTGTTAACGGTTCGAAATAGAAAAGTATTCCATTTATTTCTTTGAATATCAGGAGTATTCGGATCTAAAAAAAGATCACGATAAGCATATCCTGTAGCAGCGACTCCAATAGGATCATCACTAGCGAATATAAGACCCCGTGCGGAAAGTTTGGTTACTGGCTTTTTTTCATATTTTTTTCTTGATGTTTTCGGTTTAACAAGAGGAACACTTGAATCACCTTCAATTAATTCTGGTATATCCCTCGGTGGCTGAGCAGCAGCTATTTCAGCTGGAAGTTCTCGTAAAATTCTTTTTGTCTGTTTTGTTCTCTCTGCTATTTTTCCAGTTGCCTCAGCGGTTTTCTCTAAAACAGGAAGAAGAGGTTTAGTTGTTTCTGTAATAGGTTTAAATAATTGTTTTGTATCCTCTTCAAATTCAACATGTGATTCCTGACGTTCTTGTAATTG
>JAECUM010049676.1:0-11025 GCA_016617855.1 Megalonaias nervosa | reverse complement strand
ACACACACACACACACAATCACTATTTTTTGTGTCTAGGGATAAGTTTTTTGTTAAGAAAAAAAATGCCTTGTGTTCGCTTAGAATGTAAGAGAAGAAGATGAAATCTCAGAAAATATCTATCCCTTACACCTCAAAAATACTATCCATTACACCCACTATACCATGCATTATATCATACTCACTATCCAAACGTCCTGTGTTAGCTTAGAATGTAAGAGAAGGAGATGAAATCTCACAAAATATCTATCCCTTACGCCACAAAAATGCTATCCATTACACCCACTATACTATCCATTATATCATACTCACTATCCCAAAGCCCTGTGTTCGCTTATAATGTAAGAGAAGGAGATAAAATCCCACAAAATAGACTATTCCTTACACCACAAAAATACTATCCATCACTCCACTATGCTATCCAACATATCATACTCACTATCTAAAATGTCTTGTGTTCGCTTAGAATGTAAGAGAAGGAGATGAAATCTCACAAAATATCTATCCCTTACACCACAAAAATACTATCCATTACACCCACTATACCATCCATTATATCATCTTCTATATCCAAACTCCCTGTGTTATCTTAAAATGTAAGAGAAGGAGATAAAATCCCACAAAATAAACCATTCCTTACACCTCAGATATATTATTCATCACACCATCATGCTATCCAACATATCATACTCACTATCCAAAATGTCTTGTGTTCGCTTATGATGTAAGAGATGCAGATGAAATCTCACAAAATATCTATAGCTAACACCACAAAAATACTATAAATTACACCCGCTATACCATCCATTATATCATACTCACTATCCAAAATGCCTTGTGTTCGCGTAGAATGTAAAAGAAAGAGATGAAATCTCACAAAATATCTATCCCTTACACTACAAAATACTATCCATTACACCCACTATATTATTCATTAAATCATGCTCACCATTCAAACACCCTGTGTTTAGCTTAAAATGTAAGAGAAGGAGAAAAAATCTCACAAAATAGACTATCTTTACACTACCAAAAATAGTCTGTGGAAAAACGCTAGTGTCTATTTAGAGTCACAACTTTTAGGAAATTCCTATGGAAAAACCCACTATATATTTATAGCCTCAACTTGTGTGACGATCCTCTTTAAAAACCCTAGTATCTATTTTATAGCTACAACCTGTGAAAAGTCCTATGGAAAAACCCGAGCCTACATTTATAGCCTCAAAATTTCTAGCTTGAGTGACGACACTGCACTGGAGACTAGGGGAAAAATGGAAACAGTGTTGCAAGTGGCTGACCTGAATACGCGCTACTGTAGGTATTTAGGTAAGTGAAATGAATTGGATAGGGACAAAGGGAGTTTTATAGGGACAAAGAAAGACCAATACACACACACATATACACACCCCCAAACGTCCTGTGTTTGCTTAAAATACAAATGAATAAGATGAAATTTCACAAAATAGACTATCCCTTACACCACAAAAATACCATCCATTATATCCACTATACCATCCATTATATCATACTCACTATCCAAAAGCCCTCTTTTAGCTTAAAATGTAAGATAAGGAGATAAAATCTCACAAATTATACTATCCCTTACATTGTAAAAAATAATATTCATCACACCATCTATATCATCCATCACCCCACACGCGAGCCGAACTGTTAGCTCAAATCTATGTTAGTGATTCCTAAGACGACATGAGTGAGCCTGCATCAATGTCCTCCACATCTGTCACAAAACCATGAGAGTCCTGATTCAGCCCCAAAGAAATTCGTTATTGTTACATTAGAGAGACCCCAAAAACGCACTTACAGAAAATTTAAATCGAAGGCTTAAACCTACACAGTGAAATGTAAAGAGTTCAAGTAGTTAATAAAACTTAGTCAAATTAAAGTTTATAATCAAGATGAAACGATGACACAATTTAAAGAAGAAAGCAGATACCAAGCGACAATAGCGATCCGTGCCACACAAGACATTCATAATGTGTATTGTTACGTGACAAGGGCTCTTACTCAGTAACAAAGAAAAGAGTGAAAGCCAACAAGCTTTGTATATTTTAACAAAATAATTTATTTCCCTAGAAAAAAATGAAAAAATTGGAAAATAGGACTTACGGTTTGTGAATATAATCCAAAATTTAATCCCAAGAATGAAAAATACAAGTCCTATCACTAAATAGTTCTATTAGAATCCAGGTTCGAATCTCGACGACATACAAATATGGAAGGCGATGACGTCAGATGTGGTCCATGTACGAATATCAACAATTCCTCAATTGAATCACAGGTTTTGTTTCCGAATAATTCCAGAATAAATTTCCATGAATATCTTTCAGAATTTTTTATAAAAAAGTCCACTTGTTGAATTTCCTAGGAAGAAATTATTAAATCCAAAAAACAAATGAAAAACAAACAATCTGGCAAGGAATAAAAAACCCACCTTATTCCTTCAAGATGTTAAAACGACTCTGACAGAAAAATATTAAGAATGCGTATTTAAACCCCAAAAACATCATTTCAAGTCTCGCGAGATGGGTCATGTGTTCTCTTAATACAAGAGATCTATCACGTACACCATTGTAGCCCCACTTAAGAACCAATAATAAGAAAACGTTGTTTACACATGGTGATCAAGCAAGCAAAGTATGGCCTTGATACTGACCAATCATTTTAACTTCCTGTTTACGACTTCCCAAGCTAAGGCGAACTAGGTTAACTAAAAATACTTCTCATGTAACACGTTTTACGTCTTAGATAAACAACATTTACTAAAAGAACATATCGAATTGCTGAACCGTGTATGGACCATAATACTTGGCCTGAAGGGGATTTTGTGGAATGAGCAAGAGAGCTAGAACTCTATCACCAGGCTGAAAACTCCTATCCCCTGAGTTTTTATCATATCTCGATTTCATTCTGGATTGAGTAGAGCGCAGATTTGCTCTTGCAACCTCACAAGCCTTTGACAATTTGTACTTAAAATCAGAAACATAATCAAGAAGATTGAGCTCAGTATCCTCATTTGAAAGAAGTTTTTCTTTCAACAACTTCAAAGGTCCACGCACAGTATGTCCGAAAACTAGTTCAAAGGGACTGAATCCTAAAGATTCTTGAACGGACTCCCTAAGAGCAAACAAAAGTAAATGAATGCCTTCGTCCCAGTCTTTGCTCGTATCAAAGCAATATGATCGAATCATATTCTTTAAAGTCTGATGAAATCTTTCTAAGACCCCTTGGCTCTCAGGATGATAGGCAGAAGATTTAAAATGTTTAATGCCTAATTCGTGCATAGCTTGCTGGGATATTCCAGACATGAAATTTGACCCTTGATCGGATTGGACAGATTTGGGAAGGCCAAATTGAGTAAAAGCTTTATTAAAGCTTTTACTATAGTTTTGGTTTTAATATTCCTCAAAGGAATTGCCTCTGGGAATCTTGTTGACGCACACATCATGGTCAACAAATATTGGTTGCCTGACTCGGTCTTAGGTAAGGGACTAACAAATTCTACCATAATTCTGCTAAATGGTTCTTCAAATGCAGGAATTGGTTGCAGATGAGCCTTAGGTATCTTCTGATTTGGGTTTTCCTACCATTTGACAAGTATGACAAGATCTACAAAATTTACAAACATCACTTTTGATTTTTGGCCAATAAAAGTGAGTCAAGATCTTGTTATAAGTTTTATTTATCCCTAAATGACCAGCCAGAGGAGTTTCATGGGCCAAACTAAGTATTTCCTGTCTGTAAGATTTTGGAACTACAATCTGATAGTTCACTGACCATTCGTCATTAGCAGGTACCTCGGAAGGTCTCCATTTTCTCATAAGAATTCCATTTTTAATGAAATAACAGACAGGTAGTTCAGTGGCTTCAGTTTCACTAATGGCCCTCTGAAACAAACAGGAGATCTCAGGATCTTTTTCCTGTTCGACGACAAGTGATTGTCGTTTATCACCCTGATTAGATAAAAGAGAATGAGTATTTAAAAGAGGATCACTGTGATCAATACCACCTGATTGATCCAAATTAGAAGTGAAAATGACCTCATCAAAAGCCTGACCAATACATGTGTCAGCTAAAGAAATATTTTCCTTATCAAAATCATTCTCAAGAGCTTTCTTTGACATAGCTCTGATAACTGCACAAGCTGGGTATAACTCAGGGTATTCTTTTTCAATAGGATCAACTTTCTGATCCAAAGAAGGCTTGTCAGTTACAAGTGGATTAACCACAACCTTGTCTCCAGCTAGGTCGTTGCCTAGCAACAAATGAATACCCTCAACGGGTAAGTTAGACACTATACCGACTGTCACAGGTCCTGAAACTAAGTCTGATGACAAATGTACACAATGGAGAGGAACATTAATAAAGCCGCACTCTACTCCCTGAATGAGAACACTCTCATTAGAACAGGACTTCTCAGAAAAAGGCAAAGTACCTGATAATAAAAGACTCTGAGAAGCTCATGTATCCCTCAAAATCTTAATAGGGATAGGATTGGCCGAATAACCCAAGAGTGATATAGAACCCTTCGACATGAATGGTTCATAATTCTCCATAATAAAATCAGACTGGGGTTTATTAGACCCAACAAATGTATTGCTTTCAATACATGACCGTGACCTTGACCTCTTAGAAATAAGAGCATTTGGGATAGGTCTATCTTGATTCTGATGCCTATATTTCAATTTAAAGCAATCAGAAATGACGTGTCCTTTTTTCTTGCAATAGGTACACGTAGGAATAGACAAGGATTTTGAATCAAGTTTATCAGAAGCTTGATTTTTAGAAGTTGTACCAGATTGATTTTTAGGAGGAGTTGTATTGGGCTGAAATACCTTTCTACCACTAGACTGCTGAGTGAATGATTTGCCTACAACAGGAACTTTATGAGTTAAAGAATAGTTATCGGCAGCACGAGCAGCATTTTCCAAGGTTTCCATCTCATGCTCGTCAAGATACATTCCAATGTCACCATGGACACAGTTCCTGAACTCTTCAAGTAATACGAGTTGTCTGAGACTTTCGTAATCTTTATTGACCTTTCTAGAGGAGCACCACCTATCAAATTGTTATGCTTTTTCCCATGAAACTTTAACATAGGTCTGGTCAGTTGGTTTTGTATAATTCCTAAATTTTTGCCGATAAGCCTCAGGGACCAACGCATAACCCTTCAAAATACAGTCCTTAACCACATGATAGTCAGCACTCTGCTCTAGTGACAGTGAAATGTAAATATTACGAGCTCTGCCAGTAAGTACACATTGCAATAATAGAGTCCAGTACTTCCTTGGCCACTTGAAACGTTCAGCAACTTTTTCAAAATAAGGAAAATATCTATCTACTTCTTCTTCCAGAAATGGGGGTACTAACTTGATATTTCTTATAACATCAAAAGTAGGGGAGTGTTTTCCTCTTTCCAGCTCTAATTCTTTTAACCGAATTTCTCTTTGCATTTGCATATCTAATTTTTCTTTCTCAGATTGTATTTGTCTTTCTTTCTGTCTTTCTTCAAATTCCCTTTGCATTTCTTCCCTTTCTTTATCCATTTGCTTCCTTTCTATCTGAAACTGAACTTGTCTTATTTCTAATTCCAACTTTTTTAGCTGGACTTCCATTTTCAAAATTTTCAAACACTCCTCGGTATAATTAAAAAATTCTCTACTTTTGATGATATTGTGAAGAAAGCCTGTTGTTTTCACTAAAGATTTCAAACAAAATGTAAAATAGTACTTGGGATTTAGAATCTAGGGGAATTTAAATTTCAAAAAACAATTTTTTGAAATATTTAACCAAAATTCATATATCCCAAGGACGAGCGCCCAATTTTCTTTGTTACGTGACAAGGGCTCTTACTCAGTAATAAAGAAAAGAGTGAAAGCCAACAAGCTTTGTATATTTTAACAAAATAATTTCCCTAGAAAACAATGTAAAAATTCGGAAATAGGACTTACGGTTTGTGAATATAATCCAAAATTTAATCCCAAGAATGAAAAATACAAGTCCTATCACTAAATAGTTCTATTAGAATATAGGTTCGAATCTCGACGACATACAAATATGGAAGGCGATGACGTCAGATGTGGTCCATGTACGAATATCAACAATTCCTCAATTGAATCACAGTTTTTGTTTCCGAATAATTCTAGAATAAATTTCCATGAATATCTTTCAGAATTTTTTTATAAAAAAGTCCACTTGTTGAATTTCCTAGGAAGAAATTATTAAATCCAAAAAACAAATGAAAAACAAACAATCTGGCAACAAATAAAAAAACACCTTGTTCCTTCAAGATGTTAAAACGACTCTGACAGAAAAATATTAAGAATGCGTATTTAAACCTCAAAAACATCATTTCAAGTCTCGCGAGATGGGTCATGTGTTCTCTTAATACAAGAGATCTATCACGTACACCAGTGTAGCCCCACTTAAGAACCAATAATAAAGAAACGTTGTTTACACATAGTGATCACGCAATCAAAGTATGGCCCTGATACTGACCAATCATTTTAACTGCCTGTTTACGATCTTCCCAACCCAAGACGAACTAGGTTAACTAAAAATAATTCTCATGTAACACGTTTTACGTCTTAGATAAACAACATTTACTAAAAGAAAATATCGAATTACTGAAAAAGAATTTCGAATCCCATGGAAATAATCATTACAATAAAATGTAATGAAACAAAAATAAAATAAAAAGAATTTTTAAACTAACACACAAACAATTTAATTACATATACGTAACAGTACTAGTTTGTGTTAGCTATCTTGAAGAGGATATGATTACCTCATATTCAACACCATCTACATCCACTACAGAGAGAGACTGAGAGGATGAGAGAGAAAAACGGTAGTAAATCTGATAGGATGACAGAATCAACAAGACCAATGAAGAAAGAAATTCGTTTGGTGTCTCATGAAGATTATGTTTTACAACCAAGTAGCCCAAAAGTAACTTGCAGAAAAAATTGAGAACGATGACATACACCTACACGGAGAAATTAAACGGTTTAAGTCAATGGTTGCTATGTCTTTGTATGTAATGTTCATATGAAATTTTGGTACAAACGAAAGCTAACACACACACACACACACACACACACACACACACGCACACGCACGCACGCACGCACGCATACACACGTGGTACTGCATTGGGTGAGAGTAGAACGGGGACTAGTGATTTGAGAGATGGACACACTTAACGTTACAATGCAGAGAGAAAGAAAGAACGGAAAAAGACGGAAATATAGGACACCATTTTTTGGTTCTGTTATTTTTCAATGGTATTACAGGACAATGATAATTAAGACAACGATCTATTCTATGTGAGAAATGTTCATAGACAATTGTTTTCTTTCTGCCATAACATTAGTTGGATATCCCAATTTAGGAGATGTCATGTTTGGCAGCACACGCTACAAACAATGTGGCAAAGTTTCCAACAAAACTACGGACATCACCAAAACAATGTCTGGTTCTACTGCATTCTTAAGCAATGGAAAGAAAAAAATGCAAACATTGTTATATTTTCTGAATGCATCTTTTGATTTTTTAATGAGAGTTTACCATAGGCAGGGTCACAGAGTGCAGTGAAACTCGCGTTATTGTTGAAAAAGCCCTGTGTTTGTTTTCTTTCTGAAAATCGGTAGATCAAATGTTAGAATTTTTTTCCCCGTGACATGTATCAGTGCCAGATAGGATACATGATGTGTACAAATTCAGGTCATTTCAAGATTTTATAGCATTCAACGATTTACTTATGGAAAGAAATCGCTCTACAATTTTTAGGGTGTAAGTGTTTAAAAAAAAAAAATTACACGAGAAACGGAACAGTTCACATAATTATGGTAACTAGTGATCACATTTTTGGAGAAGTTTCCTAAAACAGGAACAGATACCATTCGGATTTCAATCAAACTTATTACGACGGAGAGAGAGAGAGAGAGAGAGAGAGAGAGAGAGAGAGAGAGAGAGAGAGAGAGAGACTAGGTTATTCCTACGTTTAAAAAATATCACTACACTTACGTTTGTTTATATGGTGGAAAGTTGAACATAGGTTGGGTTTGTATAGGGACAATAGGAATGATGACGTCACGGTACTGGACAGTGGCCACAATGTTGCAAGTGGCTGACCTCATTCGGACCAAACAGAACGCAAACACACTACGGACAAGGGAAAGCTGAACATAGGTTGGGTTTGTATTATGTTTGCGTATTTGTTTATTTGTGTATGTCTATAAAATTATATGTTCCGCCCCGCCAGGCAATGTTTTTGTTTTTTTGTATGACGGTACGGGTTCCCGCCCCGCCAGGCGATGTTTGTGTTTGTTGGTCAGTACCGCGCGGAAGTTCGTTCCCGCCCCGCCAAGAGTTATAGCATTTGTTTTCCCGCTGTCACTGTTTGGCCCTATTGAGGTCAGCCACTTGCAACATTGTTGCCAATGTCCAGCACCGTGACGTCACCCCACCTGTTCCATTCCTATTGTCCCTATACTGTCCCAACTTTCCCTTGTCCGTATACAGGCCCAATATTCCCATGTTAAAGTCCCATTGTCCCCAAAGTGCCGGTCCTGTATTCCCCATGTTAAATTCCCATTGTCGCTAGACAGTTCCAATCCATTGTCACTCTACATCCCTATGTTCAATTCCCCTTGTCCCTATACAGTCCCAATCCACTGTCACTATACATCCCTATGTTCAATTCCCCTTGTCCCTATACAGACCCAATCCATTCAATTTCCCTTGTCCGTATACAGACCCAACCTATGTTCAACTTTCCCTAGTCTCTATAGTGGCCCAATATTCCCCATGTTAAATTCCCCTTGACGCCAGGGTACAACCCCCCAAATTTAACATAGAAATCCCATAGACCCCCAAGGGCCGCGGCACTTTATAACACGGAAGTCCCATTGAGGCTAAATCGTTTATATTGAGCCATGACAATCCCAATCCCTTGACGTTAGACTGTCCCAATCCCTTGACGCTATACAGTCCCAGTATTTTTATTTTTTTTTGGACGCTCTACAGTCCCTATAGAGGACCACGAGTGGCCGAGTGGTCTAAAGCGCTCACCGTTCCGGATTACTGCCATCTCACCTCTGTCTGCTTGGGTTCGAGTCTCAGGCTCGGCTAACGTGGGTACGTGAGAATGCCTGCCAGTAGGTTCTCGTGGGTCGGTGGTTCTTCCCGGAGTTTGCCAGGGTTTTTCCTCCACTAGTTATACTGGCCGCCATATATAGCCTATCTTGTGCTGAAAAATGGCTTTAACCCCTACAACAACAACAACAACAACAGTCCCAATATTTCCCATGTTGAATTCCCCTTGAGGCTAAAGTGTCCCACGACCTTTTTGATTGTGATTTCCATTGAGGCTAATGTATCCCACCTTGCTACTGGGGTATTTGAAACATTCTGAATGTTCTGATATAATTTTTTGTTGTTTCTGCTTTGAATCTGTCAATAAATTTAACGCCGATTGATAGAGTTCTAAAAATAATCTCCAGCTGCACCGCGCAGCATGCCGGACACATGAAGACATATGCGTGTGACGTAAAATAGGTAAACTATAGTGACGTAATAATGTAGGAGAGGGAGAACAATTCTGCTACTGAGCAAAAAGCATTCTCTAAAATCCGGGCGATTTTAAGGTACTCTCCGACTGATATCAAACACGACTTTGATAAAGTCTATGGATGTAAAAATATCTGTCATCTCCGACGATTCTGCGATGGTATTGTAGTTTCAATGATGGTTGCAAAAGATTTGTACAAGATGCAGGTCCGGATCAGGTCAAGTGTGTAGGGAGTGGGTGGGCAAAATTTCAAAATTTTCCTGACTTTCCTAGAAAGAGCACCAAAGCAAAAGTCTGGGTGTCTATTTAAATAAAGTGTACATCATAAACAATAGCAGAAAAATAAAACTAATTTCAAAATTAAATTAAGGAATTGACTGAACGTTGGTATGCGTACCATCGCAACCCCCGATCCGGCCCTAAGATGGGTCCGGCATTTGTTGACAGCTGATGAGAAACAGACTCAAATCGAAATCGCCAAATAGCTACTCACTAAATATTAAAAGAATGGGCAGAGATGTTTGAGTAAGATTGTCACAGCTGATGAAATATGGATTGACGTTTATGAACCAGACTCAACGTAAAATAATAAAGTTAGAATTAAAAAGAAAACAAAATTAAATATTATAGATCACGTAGTAGGACTGTGAAGGAGTTTGATGTGTATTATTTTTCAATTCAAACAGTCCCCGTTGTACAGATGTTTGTACCTGACTCTGCTAGTGTCACTGGACATTTTATGCCTCCAAAGTGTTGGCATAAGATGTGGAACACCACAGAACCGTCCGTCTGTGCAACGGCGCCCAGGGTATCTATTTCGTGATAACGCACCGTCGCATAAATCTGTCGTCGTGACAGACTTCCTGAAGGGACACAGCATCCATACTTTGCCCATCCCCCACACATGGCTGATTTAGCTTCAAGTGACGTTTGGCTGAATCCAGTTACTAAAATTTTTGATATTTGGACATTTATGTTCGGGTGTAGGGTCAGAGTCCATTCCCTATTGAAAAGTTGGAATTCACCGACACCATTTGGTGTCGGCATAGGGTAGCCGCTTACTAACCGCCAAGCAAACTTGAACGACCTTTCCACGAGATATACCTACATGAAATCGCTAGGAATATGATTTATTTTCTCAGAAATAGCGAGTGTAGCATTCGTTTTATCTTTAATCCGCTGAGAGACGAGATGCAACTATAGCGTTGATGAAATTTGACCTGGAACTCGCCATTTGCATTCTGAGTCACATGACTACATAAATCTCGCACCTCGTAAGCAGCTACTCTATGCCGACACCAAATGGTGTCGGCGAATTCCAACTTTTCAATAGGGAATGGACTCTGACCCTACACCCGAACATAAATGTCCAAATATCAAAAAGTTTAGTAACTGGATTCAGCCAAACGTCACTTGAAGCTAAATCACGACGACAGA
>JAECUM010049675.1:0-34769 GCA_016617855.1 Megalonaias nervosa | reverse complement strand
AGTGAGGTATCATCAGAAAAGAGTCTCGATGATCTCAAAGGTTGTAGCTTATATTCTTATTATACACAAGAAATAATAATGGGCCTAAACCAGGCTCCTGAGGTACGTCAGACGCAACATACTAGCTACTTCATTCGGCAGCATTTAAAAACATTTTTTGAGTCTTTTAGACAGGTTGTCAGAAAGCCAATCAAAAAGAGAGCATTTAATGCAACTGCACTGTAACGTATATATTAGACCTTTATGCCAAATCAGATCAAAAGATCTAGAGACATCGGATAGGATCGTACACGTCACCTTTGTTATTAAGCACAGTACAGAGACAATGATAAATATTTATGAGCTAAGATACTGTAAAATTATAAAGAAGAAAACCGGATTAATATTTGAATATAAGATCATTGAGTTTAGGTGACTGTAGCACAGAAAAAAAATTTATTTCGATAACTTTTCCAACACAACTCAATAATGAAATAGGCATATAATATGAAGGATCATCCGCACATCCTTTATATACACTGACATTGCTTTCGCGGTTTTACATAAAAATGGGAACACTTCAACAAGGGACATGTTAAATATAATTCAGAGCGGTTTTTAACAATTTATGAGGCGGTTCCGTTGAACATGTGGTGACTTATTTTATCAACGCCACATGCTTCTTGGGTGGGTAAGGCATTAATCACATCAAACAGGTCTTGTTCTGTTACTAACATTAATTAGCTTGTTATTAGTTTTCAGCGTATATCATATAGATTGAGAGTGATGTCATTAACCTTCGCTGTAGCAGCGAAAATGGAATGAAGCTATTCTACTTTTTTCGACATCTGAAAATGCTACATGTAACAAACTATTCGTATTAATGCTCATAAGTGAAGTTGCTGAAATTAAAAACTTTCTTTGACAAGGTTTCCAATATACTTTTGAGTTCACACCAATATTAATCATTATTCCCCTAGTTTCACGTATTTTTCTTTTCCTTTGCTCTATATTTCTGGTTAATGACTTTATTACTGACATTTGTGTACTTTTCTAAACTGTTCGGGTTATGACTACGTAAAGCTATTTATTTCATGTGGTCGCGCTTCCTGCTTATTCTGCGTATTGTGCTATCATATCAATATTGTTCAGTCAACCGAATGGTTACCGTGCAATCTTTAGCAAATTGAATATACGAGAAAGTAAATATTGTAATGGCATTAATGTAATTAACATTACTACAAGTCCCTAACTTAGGTGTTCAGTTAATATCAAGTATAGCATTATGAAACGTTTCAAAATTCACCTAATTATAACCCACACTTCTTTCTTAAAATAGGTGGAGAATTAATAAAATCAGCTGAGCAGTTAAATATGAGTCCGTATGATAACTTACAGTTGCATTAATAGAGAAAATTCCAAAACGAAGAAATCTGTGGTTGGAGATATAATAATGGATCTAACAAAGATACAGAGCTATCTGTTACTCTGGTAGGCTCAGTTATGATATTCTGCATGTCGTAAAGCATCATTAACTATCTGGGACGTTTTGAATTCAGCACTAAGTCCTCGTTTAAATTACCCAAAGACGATATTCACTGAGTCCATGAAGTGTAATGACGCAGATTCAAGACAGTGGACATATATTTATATCCTTACCCATTTAAGGTTACGTAATAACAGATCAGTACATGGTTTGAAAATCAAATTTTCTGCAATATGGACCATTACATGTCTCCCTGACTTATGGTAACCGTCTAATCTAAGACCATCGTCAGAAATGTTATTATCTAGATGATCCTCTGTGAGTGCAATAATATTAACATCATTAAAACATTTATTGACAAAATCTTATTTATGGCTACATATCTAAGTCTTAAATGCAAAATGATAACGTACTATCTATTAATGACGTAAGTGAAGTATTGAAGATGTTGGGATGAGGTGAATCTGTATCAGATGTTGGGCTTGGATTCAACCCAATGTTGTCGGATTATATTATAACTAGAAACATCCATAAAATACAAATGGACTCTGTTGTGAACACTTGATTTGCAAGCATTTTACACCTATTATTGCTGTCATCATAACTATTAATACTACTGACATGTAGCAAACACTCTGATACTTCAACATTGCAACGTACAAGGAGAAGTCAACTAAAAATTATTATAGCATCGTCTTTACCAACTATAACAAGTAGATTGATAGATACAGCGTCATTACGGTTCAACGCTTGTAACTCTAAAGTAGTAAGGGAAATGGAGACTTCTATCTCAAGGACCTCTCCCCACCCTCCAAACAAATATAAATTACTATCTCGGAGACCCTCCAACCCCTATCCCAAAACGACTTACAGTTTTTAGCTAGGAGATTTCTACCTCAGATATAATCCAAGACCTTTACCACCTCCAAACAAATATAAATTACCATCTCGGAGACCCACCAACCCCTATCCCAACAAGACTTTCAGTTTTTAGCTAGGAGATTTCTAACCCAGGACCTCTACCCCCTTCAATTACGCGTAGGATTTATTTGCTGGAGTAAGAAGGTAAGTGAAACATTATTTCTAAAGTTTAGACAAAATTTCATACTATATCATTAACATACTTTTTTGATAATCTTTTTCATACCTGCTGACTCTCATTGGTAGAATATCTGTTAACATACTGTCAATAATACGAAACTCGCGTATTAAATTGTCCATATCATATTTTATACCCCGTAAGTAAGATCGTATCTGATCAAGTAATTTTGCATAGGTGATACTTGTTGTTTTGCAGGCATTTTTTTTAGTCACAAGTCTAGGTTCAATTTTTTTACACGCTGTTACAAGAGAAACACCAACGCCTGATATTATTAACAAAAACGGATTTAATGATGCTCCACTTGAAATTATACCAGAGCTAGTCATTAGCAGTGGCAAATATGATATTACTCGAAGTATTTTGCTATAGTATTTGTAACATTTTTTCACGCACCAAAGTTTTTTATGATAATATCTGTAATATTGCATTAGCGCGTCAACATCTTGTTTTGGAATTTCTTCTGAAATGTTATTGAAATCGATGATTTGTTTTTCATTATACAATATTTTATACAAAGACAAAAGTTTTAGCACCAACAATCGATTCGAGAAACTCGCGGAATTTATTATTTTTAGGATCAGCTTAAAACTCTCTATATTTTTCATAAACATCTGACGAAGTATCATCATATCGTTTATCTGTTAGTACATATTGTTTCTTTAACCAAGCGTATGAATCAAAATTATTTCCTACTTCACTCTCATATAAATCTGTTTTATTCACCAAATTACTGTAATCGATTTCTGTTTCGTCAATATACCCTAAAACTAAACTCAACTGATCTAACGTGTAATTTTTGAGAACAAGATGTTGTCTGATAATTGCATATGCGACTACGAAATTTGCTAGCATTAATTTCTTAAGCTGATCTAGTTCAATTGTGAGAAGACCAAAAGCGGAAGCTACTTTTAACATTAATTGTTCATATGGTTTTGTGAGTATTGTTTTAATTTCGTTGTAATAATTTCGTAGTGACAATTGTCTAGAGTACTGGATTGATGGGAATGGAACATCATCTTCTTCATTTATATCATAATAAGAATCAGACGTTACTTCCAACTTTGTTTGATCGACTTCTTCAAAAAACTTTTCTCGCTCATCATCACTAAAATTACTAATTTCATCGTCTAAACTTTTGATTATCTTTAGAGACTTGTTAACAATAATCGGATCAAATTCTGGGTCTTTTTTACGTATCACTGGCAAAATTGCGTTTGCGTATACTTTAATAATTGACTCTGCGTCTGACGTCATAGCAACGATTTTAACTAAGATTTCTTTGTCATGGTAGTACATACCGAGATGTTTAAATATATCTCGTTTTGAAAAACTATCATATAACTTTTGTTTCTTTTCATTCTCATTTTTTTATTTTCCACTAGTTTGTCAAGACGAATATGATTTTCGTTTATTCGTCGTTATTCTAGTGTTCTTCCACTATAAACTCGTGCTTTTATTAAATCTGATTTTATTATCAAATCTATGTTAGACCAATCAAGCTCGAGTAATATTTTTTAAATATAATTTCGACTTGTTTTTGTTCTTCTAGACAATCATCAGGATGACAGTATCTGCTTATAATATCAAAGTTTTATATTGCTTTTTTTCAGTTGTGGTCCTCGCATATGCACAACGCGAACAAAATTAGCAAAATGTACTGGCAATGTTGGATTCTTCAATGATTCGATGTTAAGTTCTTTCAAACTTTGAATTAATTTTACTATTTCATTAACGGCTCCAACATCTTTGTTGGGGTTTAAAATATTATCATAACATTCTCATGCAATGGTTATAATTGGTGGTTCTGACATTATTTTATAACACTAGATTAAATTTGATCGTCAAGTATATATATTTGAAATGCTGTCAGTCCTGGAAATGGATGTTCAGCAGCTAAAACATTAACTCGAAAATATAAGTACTTGTTAACAGTGTTTTCTGCCGGAATCGTAAAATATTGTGTTGTTGAAATGTAAGTGTCTGTTGTGCTATACAATGTTGTCCAGTTGATATCGTCATTTGATCCTTCCAATTGCCAATTATAAATTCGGCCAACACCAGAGTTTAATCGGCCTGGCAAATGATATTGCCAAACAGCAACTGCAGTAGGACATTCAATTTTAATCCAAAAATGTTCAACTTCTCCGTTAGTCGTCCACTCATGTCTATCAGAGAAAGCGTAATAAGGATAATTTTCAAGATAATATGCTGATGCGCTTACCTCAAACCCAACTCGATTGTCAGTTGCTTTATAAAGCATTGGAATATATCCAACATTGTTTTTAGTTCGTTTTATATCACTAGACAGACTATCAACATATGCTTTATTTGTCAGATTATTAGGGCTAACTGGAACATATGTCGTAGTTATTTTATTATTTCTCATGTTTATATTGCCTGACATTGGTCCACCAGATTTTTTAAAGTATGGGGCAAGTTCTTCTTTCAACTGACCATAACTAACAGCATCAGCATCATTAGCTGGTGGTGAGGTTGTCGGTAATCCAGTTATTTTTGAATTTGACATAAACAGGTTACCTGTCATTGTATCGCCAGCTTTGTTAAGTTTATTATCGTCAACAGATTTTAACTGCTCATAATTTACAGCTTGCGTTTGATTCAAGTTTTCTGGCGGATATGCAGTCTTCAAATTTTTTTTTTCTTGACATGTTGATATTACCTATAACCGTTCCACCGATTTTATCATGTTTGTTATCATTCACATACCTCAACTGTGCATAACTTACCGCTTGTGCATAATTTAGGTTTACTGCTGGATACCTGGTCTCCAAATTTATTTTTTTTTCTTTTCTGACATATCTAAATTACAGCTTATAGTTCCTCCTGTCAACGACAAGTTATTGTCATCAACAGATTGTAGTTGTGCATACCTGACAGCTTGTGTGTTATTAACATTTATTGGTGGATACTCTGTTTCTAAACCTAGTACTCGTTGATTTGACATAAACAGGTTTCCTGTCGTTGTGTCACCGGATGTTTTCAGGTAACGTGATAAATCAATCTTGCCGTCTGTTATTGTTGTAGTTGTACTTACAGCTGATGAATCTCCTATCAATGTTCCAAATTTTATATAGTAACTCATTATTTATTGTCCTACATAAAATTGTCAACATTAGTCAGTTTAATATAACATAAAATTATATAGCAAACAATGGCAAAATCGTTGATATTAAATTTTGATACAGAGCGGTTGGTGAAACATAAACATAACAACGAACTTCCAGATTGTCATTATCTTATTGTTGGCGAACTGGATCGGGAAAAACAAATTTACTTATGAATTTACTTCTTGGTGATAATTTTAATTACGATCGAGTTTATATTTATACAATTAATCCGCAGCAAGATAAGTACGAGCTACTAAGCGAATAAAATAACAAACTTCGTGATGATCTTGACGCTGGCGAAGATTTTTTATTATCAAACAGCCAAAAGATCTTGTTCCAGTTAATCAACTTGATTCGTCCGAACATAAAATAGTAGTTTTTGACGATATTCCGCTAAATAATGTAGAAATGAACAAAATAAGATCGTATTTTCACTGTCGCGAAATAAGAAATGTAATTATGTTTATCTCTCCCAATGTTTTTATAATGTTGACAGATTTATTCGGCGAAATACTGGTTGTTGTATATTATTTCCAGGACTGGACAATGTTGACGTTAGAAATATCGCGAACGAACAATGCGGTGACGTAACAAAAGATAAATTTATCGAATTATATCATAAAGCTACAAAAGATAAATATAACTTTTTCTTATTTGATAAACTTACACATGAGCCAACTAAAATGTTTAGATGCTTTATTGACAGTTACTTATACAGTTACAATATAGAAAACATATAGAAGATCTAAAAAAAAACATGCTCAATCTCAAGCAGCATTTAAGCAAAAAGTACAGCAAGCACGACGTGGACAAGTAACTGCTGCAGAAGCAACAGCCACAATTCTCAAACCACTTACTGAAGCACTACTTGGAAAACAACCTGAAACTAAACCACTATCAGAAGAGGAATCTAAAAAGTTACTGGAAAAAGGTTTACTTGGGCTAGTTAAAGAACAGGAAGAAGCATCTGCTGTAAAAATTATTAGAAAATCTGATGAAGACAGATTAAGATTGGCTAGAGACCTAGTAAGAGATATTGCTGATCCTGCTGCTAGACAAGCTGAACTAATTCGGATGTTGAATAATCCACTAGAATTTGAACGAAGATTATCAGAAAGAGTATCAGTTAATCCGATTGGAAGAATGTTAGACGAGATGATTAAAAAAAGCAAAGGTCAAATAATGTTGGAGATGTATGAGGAAGAAAAAGCTAAAAAAGAAGCATTTAGAGAAGAACATGGACTAGATATTCAAGAAGAGCAAAATTTTAAAGATGCTCTAGAGAGTATAACTGACGAAATAAGAAATTACGAGTATGAATCGTTTAATGAAAAATACGATTTTAAAAATGTGAGAGTACGAGATATTAAAAAAACTGCTTACAACGCTGAAGAAAAAATTAGAGAGCTAGAAAAAAATAAAAGAAAAAAGTAAGAAACATTTAGACGATGTAAAACTGGAAAATGAAAGCTACCGTGACAGTGCCAGTCAATAACGACACTGGATTATCGCTGATCTTTATATCAAAGCTATTCGTAATCTAAAAGATAACAGATATCGTAGTCATCACGCTAGTAGTTTGAGTAATGAGGCAAAAGAAATAGATGAAATACGTATGAAAGCTGATAAAGTTGTCTCAAGGGACATGAAAGATCCTATTGAAAGACAAACTGAATTAAGTCTGTTGGTTGATAATTATGATGAACTTGATAAAAGGTTAAAGACAGCTGAAAAAGCAAAAACAGGAACCGGTGTAAAAATATATACATCAGTAACCGAAATGATAGTCAGATTAATGCTGTTTATATCATCAAAGGAAGCTGGAAATGTTAGGGCTGAAATTGACAATGAAATTATTGACATACTTGATCATCTAAGATCAGAAAATTTATTAACATCTAACGAATACGAAACTTTACACCGCGACTTAATTTTGTAAAAATATAATAAATAACAATGTCAACAACATTATTACTAGACTCTAGTACAGCCGCTAAAGATAGCGCAAATTTTTCAGTAAATTATATTCCGCCAATACAACTTGATACTGAAAAACAGTATGAAATTGGACTAATTTCCTGCACGTGCTGGCATTCTATGGCTAACGTAAAAACTGGTGCAAACGATAAATTTGATTTTACTTTAACTTCAGCTCCAAGACCTACGTGGAAATCGATTAAAATTTTGCAAGGAGCCTAGAACGTAACTGATTTAAATAAGACGATACGCGAATTAATAACGAAAAATGTAGGAGTTTCAGACAATTTTGAGCTAACACCAAACTATAACACATTGCGCGCTAGAATAACATTAAAAAATAATTTGATAATAGATTTTTCATCATCAACAAGCATAGCATCGCTGATTGGATTTACTCACAAGCAATATGGATCAACCACAGAACAAACTATAACATTTGACGGTGAACTGCCGGTAAATATAACTGACGTAAACACAACATTAATAAATTGCTCTATTGCCTCTGGATCTTACTCAGCCCAAGTAGTAAAGGACAAACGATATATAGTTTCTCGCCAGAAGTTCCACCGGGCTCGCTCATGCAAATTAGTCTACGGCAAGTTATTTATTATCCGCTAAATGTTGAAAATCAAATAACAACAATAAATATGCAGTTGACAGATCAATCTGGACGACAGCTGGATCTGAATAACGAGGTTGTTACTTATTATTTACATTTACGCGTTGCGTAGTTTTATACAACCCCTTGATATAATGAAACAGAGAAAAAAAAAATTATCGAAGAAAAATAGTTGGAGGATTTTTTGGAAATATTTTTACTAAAGTTATTGAAAATGCTCCGGGAATCGCGCATAAAGTTGCACCAATTGCACTTGAAGCAGGTAAAGCTTTTACAACTGGAGCCGCATCTGCTGCTGGAACTGCGGTGGGACAAAAAATAGCTGACAAAATAAAAGACACACCGTCTACATCTGAGATAAAACAAGTTATATCAGAAATCGCTCCAACAAAAGAAACTCAACGTGCTATGATAACAACAACAAAAAAACTTTTATCACCAAAGGGCGAGCAGATTATACAAAAATTAATATCTAAAGTAACAGCGCCGCAGTGACAATTTTTTATAACCTAATAAATAAAAATTGTCTGTTAAAAATTATCTCGATTTAGCAGAAACTTATGACACCGATGACACTGTAACAAAATTTGAGTATGTTGAGTATCTCGATGAAAATTCTAATAAACCAAATAAAGCTGGTATTAGAACATTTAATACTCGAGACGAAGATGTACTTCTACTGCCACATAAGGCAATGTTAGAAGTTCGCGGTCAGATTATGACAGTGGCCAATCCGCCTGTTGCAATTGCAGCTGGAACAGAAGTAGCTCTTATAAATAATGGTTGGTGCTTATTTAAAAGTGCTAGATATCAACTGGCCAATCAAACTGTTGAGGATATTTCGAGCCACCTACAAGTTGCAAGTACAATCTTAAATATTATTTCGTTTTCCGACGATTACTCCAGATCGACTGCAACGAACATGATGTGGTTTAAAGATACTGGACGTGGTTCAGCTGAATCCACCGAACTTTTCTTGAAAGGTGTTTTATTACACGAAGCTGATGCCGCTGCAGTTGTTGTAATTGTAAGAACTTTTCTTACTGTTAATGCAGCCGCACTAGGTATAGCCTCACCAGCTGCAGCCGCTAACGCAGACGCTACAAGAATCTCACTTACTGCAGCTTGTAATAATCTTGGTATAGACCCACCAGCTGCAGGTGCAGACGGCGTTGCAATGTTAGATTTAATCAATAACACAATTAGCGTAAAAAAATCCACGTTACAATGAAGATTTTGCTAGAAGAAAAGAACTTGCAGAAGAATCACGTCAAATTCCAATGATGCTGCCATTAAGTACAAAGTATTTCGTGGAGTTAAACATACACTTATTTTAGATCAAGCAGAACAAAACGACTACCTGTTTAGGTCAGGCGGAGCTGATGTACAGTTTATCATAAAATAAACTTGCTCTATGGATGCCACGAATAACTGCGTCAATCGATAAAATGTCAGATTTAAACAGTATACTCGATAAACATACAAACAGAATTTATTTTCAGCAACATAAAATATATCAAACAGCAGTTCCGAATACTACCGACTACACATGGCGAGTTACAACAACATCAAGTAAACAACTGCCGAGACAATTATTTGTTGTATTTCAACAGCAAGTGCGACTTGGTAACCAACAACAAAATAATGCGATATTTGATAACGCTGATGTTAGACGAATATATGCTAGACTAAATTCGAAACAATATCCAGAACGAGCGATAGAATGCAATTTTGCAGATGACGCTAATAAAAATATTACTAGACCTTACATGTATCTGCTTGACGCAGTGCAAAAATATCAGCATGTTGAAGATGGATCTCAGATATCGGCAGAGGAATTTCGTACACTTTATCCAATATTTTATTTTGATGTTGGTAAACATAGCAAGCGATCTGTAGACTCGACAGCTGATATTGAAATTACTTGAACACTCGGAGCAGTTCCTGTGGCACAGTTATACGTATACGCGCTAGTGATCAGCGACAGATTTATTACGATTGATTCTGTTGGAGGTAAAATGACAGTACAAGTTTAAAAATTACTAGTAAGTTTGCAAGTTTGAACAAACTTTGAGTTTAATCTGTAACTTTAATATAAGATGACAAAATATATTGTGAAAGAAATATATTTAAATGATGGTCAAGTTAAAAAATTAGCAGCTGCTGTTGCAAAGCAGAGGCAGGTATCATTAAAAATCAACCCTGACATTTCCAAGGGTATTTTAACAAAATTAATGTTAACCAAAAAACAAGTGAATAGGTACGATCGCGGCAAACCTTTTGTTTTAAATTTACGTGCCGCACAAATAACAGCGATGGCAAAACAAGGTGGTTTCTTTGGTCCGGCATTATCAGTGATAGCCAGAACGTTATTACCTAACATTTTGCCGGTGTTAGGTACATTAGGACTAGCAGCAGCGTCTGGAGCAATATCTGGCGCAACGAAAAAGCAGTTGAAGGTCGTGGTACTGTTGGCAGTGATATAAAGAAAATAGTCTAAAGATAAATTTTATATGACTGATAAATATTATGCCACAACGAAAAACAAAATCGTCGAAGAAGAGGAAAACAAAGCGTCCTCGAACAAAACAAGGAGGATTTCTTCCTTTACTTTTAGCGGGGTTAGCAGGAAGTATACTGCCAAATCTGCTGGAAATAGGAGGACAAGGACTAACATTGCCAGGAACACGGCCACCCCGCTAAGTAACCTTGATATACTTGATAAACTAACACAAGTAAAAAATTTCCACGGAGTTTATTCTAAGGATGAACTTGCTAACATCACAGGTGGTTCCTGCGTGATAAATATACAAGATTTCAATGACGGATCTGGTACACATTGGGTAGCAGTTTATAATAACAATTATTTTGACTCGTTTGGACTTCCTCCGAGCGACGCAATAAAAAATATATAAACAAAAAATATAAAATAATATATTATTCGTCCAATCAACTTCAACCTGTTGGAACTTCTGCCTGTGGATATTATTGTATAATGTTCATTAAACAAATGTCCCAGCCTAAATTTAATTTTTAAATTTTATTTTACAGTTTGACAAGCATCCTTCTCACGCTAATGATGAGATTGCAATTAATTTTATCTAAACTTACAAATATATAATGTCAACATATTGTCTCAAATGTAAAACGAAAACAGAAAATATCAATGAAACAACAGAAAAACAAAGAACAACAGGACGATGCTGAAAAGTCTTTGCGCAATTTGTGGAAAAAGAAAAAGTATGGTTTTAAAGAAATTATCCCCAGCGATAAAGTCGTTGGGAGCTGGTTGCCCTGACATTATTTTAGTAGACGACTAATTAATAGAATGAGATGCAAGTGTGATTGTGATAGAGATTTATGTCTTGAGCAAAATAAAATTGTCACATACTGTCAACAATGCAACAACAGAGATATAACAGGAACAGGTATAGACATACATAAAGTAATTGGCAAGTTGCCAAAACCAAAAGGAGTCTGGACATTACCAGGCCATAAATATACTGGACATTTTCATCCTCTTGATAAACAACTAGTTGAAAATGATAATCCGCATCCAGGACAAGAGCCTTACAATCAAGTTGATGAAATAGCAATGCGTCATGATATCTGCTACCGGGACAACGAGCAAGATAAGGCTGGTTGTGATAAAGTAATGTTAGACGAACTTCGTGATATGAAACCGACAAATATGCGAGAACGTTTTGATAGAAGACTGGTGCAGGGTTTTATTGGAGCAAAATATAAATTGGGACTCGGTGAAGAATTGTATGATGATCTTGCAGCTGAATTACACAAACCTAAAAAAAAGTTTACGCAACGTAAGGTTGTCGCAAATGCCGTTGATGACATCTGGGCAATAGATTTAGTAGATGTGTCAAATCTAGCTGAATTTAATGATAATAAGAAATACTTATTTAATGTTATAGATATTTTTAGAAATATGCTTTTAGTGTTCCAGTTTCAGACAAGACAGGAACGTCAATAACTGACGCGTTAAAAGAGGTTATCGTTAGTACAGAAAGAAAACCAAATAGAATCTGGACCGATTACGAAGCGGAGTTTTTCAATAAAAAGTTCGAGCAGTTTTTGCTCCAAAATAATATCAAAAAATATATTACAGGGAACGAAGGTAAAAGAGTTGTCGTCGAGCGATTTAATCGCACGCTAAACGAAAAAATACATAAACATATGACAGCTAAAAACACAAACAGATATATTGATGAGAATCCGCAGATAGTTGACGAATATAATAACACGAAACATCGAACTACTAAAATGTCGCCAAATGACGCAATTAAAAATCCGATATTAGAGTACAAGAATAAAGACCATCTGCTAAAGAAAACTGGAATTCTCAAGCGCAACGATAGCTTCAGGGTATAGGAGGATTTTTCCAAGCGTATAAGAGATGAAAGGAAAGCATTGTAAGATAATATGTCTCAATTTAGACGAGAGGGTGGGTATTCTTCCATTACTTTTCACAAGCTTATCAATGGGCAACAAGTATATGTGTATGACTGAACCTGCTCATAAACGCAACTCTAAGGCAGAATAACACAACGTAGTCTTATGCCCAAATAACTCGTATGGGAAGTATGCGATATGGTGATGCAAGGGTTGACACTAACGGAAATACTACAGAAACTAAGGAAGGGAATATCAGCGCATGAGATATCCCTCTTCATACGAAGGATTTTCACAAACTACGTAGGTCACAGACCAACGCCAATATGCTTTACAAAATATCCACGACACATATATTGACCTAAGCATTCTTTCGTGGAATATAGAGGGCGTAGCAAAGTATAAACACCAGAACTCTTTTCTTCATTATTGCAAGAAATTTGATATTATTGGTTTTTATGAAAGTCATTGGAGTAATTCGACACTTTTCTTGAAGATTATGTGTCTTATAGTTGTGTTCGTAAAAAGTGGGTGAAGGTAGGAATTCGGGAGGAGTTACTGTTTTTATTTGCAAATCTGTCTTAATGAACGATTTTGTAAAAAAGAGTTTATTATTCGTTTGATGATTGTGTAGTTCTTATAGGTTACCGCAGTTGTATTTAAAAATATGAACGAGTTTTTCTGAGTAATAATGTACGACCTTGGCAGTGCAATATTAGTCTGAATAAAACGAGTTCGTATTTTCCCACAAATGTAGTAACCTATTTTTATTATATACTCATTTCGTTTTCATCCTTAAGGCTTAATAATTAAATAATACACTGCAAGAAACATAGTAATTAAATTTGTGCTGTATTCCAAAATAAATACACAACCGTTTGTTCATGAATACACAGTTCCAATATTAATGAGCACATAGCACCGTCAGCGACCTCTGAATGTCGTCGCGCGCTGGACATAAGTTTAAAAAGCAATTCTTATTTTGGTCTACTTAAAATTGAAATTTGGAATCATATTTTAAATGGATGCAGATTGAAACAACTTTTCCAGTTGGTCTGGAATGAATGGAGTTTGTTTTTCTGTTGATCCAACACAATTTTGTTTTCTGCTTGTGATGGACTGTTTTTTTTTTTTAGCTGAGTCAATTCCGTACGATGTACGTGTGATTAAAGAGTGGACTGCAATTTAATCAACTGTACCTCTATTCTGTATTGGATTGTTTATCATGTGTGAAAAATATTAATTATTTTAATCGAAATTATCAAAAGACCATATGGAATTTATCACATCCATTTCGTTTTGTGTGCAGTAAGGAGAATGTGAATTTAGTAGGAAATGCAGTCGAAATTACAGTAAAATTTTGCATCCTTTATCAAGTTTTGGAACACATGACATGGGCTACGTAATTCAAATTTGCAGGACTTACTAAGAAAGTACATTTTGAAGAAATTCAAGATGCAAAAATATAAATATATTGTATTGCCATTCGTATTACTAGCTAAAGAAGACATATGTTTATGCCTTGTCACTTGCATTCTCTCTGTTGGAGGGACCCTCAGATAAGTACATGACCTGTATGGCTTCTATAGCTACTCTAAATCCAAACGTTCCATCGATAAACTTAAACGGGGAAATTTATAAAGCAGCTACCGTGTGACAGCTAGCTGAAATAAGACTTCTTCGACGTCTTGGCTTACTGGCTCTGAGGCTCTTAGTTTTCTACCATAACCTGCAGTTCTATTTTTTCTCGAATTTAGTATTTTGACTGAATCGTAAATGGTACGTATCTGACAGATATGCGATAGCCATTGGCTTCAATATGCTTTTCAATGTTATTGTTATAGACCCTAATGAGCACTGGTCATAGTCAGAACCATTCTATTTGCGTAATGTTACAAACATTTTTCCTAAATAACTGTTTAAATGATCAGAATGGTATTTTCGATACTGTATCTCTCACGTTTGTTGAGGACATTTCTAATATCAAGTTCATTCGTTTGCTTTATTTGAAAGTTTCATTTGTGACCCGGTGAACTCGTCCACATCGTTAACTTCATCATCTCTGCATTGAAATGGACGAAACAGCTTGTTTAGTTCATCCACAAACAAATCTAATAAACCAGCTAAATCGTTAACATGAACGGATATTGTTGGTTTACAAAGTAGTTCCTTATACATGATATTATTTTTGACACGTGTCGTGCAAAATGAAGCCTGCAGTATGAAAAAATAATACACAAGTCTAACAATGTAAAGTGTGTGTGTGTGTGTGTGTGTGTGTGTGTGTGTGTGTGTGTGTGTGTGATTTAGATTTTTTAACGTAGCTTTAACAATTTTTCAGTCATATCGCTACGATGTCTGCAGTGTAACAGTTTATAGTGATGTCTAGCACTGGGGCATCATGCCGCAGACATGTGACATGATGTCCCACCCTGTCACATTATCCTGACACCAGGACGACCAGTCCTAACACTAACCTCTTAATGCTGAGCGCCAAGCGAGGCAGCTGTTAGTACCATTTTTTAGTCTTTGGTATGACTCGGCCGGGGTTGACTCTCAATTATCGCACCAGTGAAGTGGTGAACTTTGGCGTCTTGAAAGAACCCTTGCAGTCTGATGAAAATTTTAAAGTGACCACCCACGAACTGCACAAGATTGTACGTTCACCCACACACCAAATCGTCAGTGTACCCTTAGAAAAAGTGTATCACATCGCGTACAAAAAGAGAGTTCGACTTCCCAACCACTTCACTTTACCGTACGGACACGTCAATATTGGCCAGCATATAAAAAAAGACAACGTCCAAGGCCGATAGTTCATTGTGACTACCATTGCCAAGCGAGAAAGAGGAATCCTTTCAAACAGCTAGTATCAAGCAAGAGCAAACTCGAGTGCGATGCTGTGCCTTGCGATTGCAGGGATGCCGTACGCTGTGGCCTCAGCGATTCAGTACCACATCATCATGGGAACTTTGCTATAACTACTACTACCATACCTACCTTGGAAAGTGATGATGTGCGTGTCAAACCTGATGGATGAGAAAGCGATGCCACTCGTTATCGTACATCTTTTCACTTTACTGGTTTTCATGGTAGATGTCATCATTATGAAACCATGCGGCTACCACCCTACGGATGTCACGCAAAACTGATCACACTCCTGCATATTTCACCGTACCTCTGAAAGACGAATATTCGTGAATACTGTGACTTTCAAAGTCGATCCCAAACCCTCCGAGGAAAATGGCCAAAATATCTGGGAGGACCTTCTCCCGAAGAATTAGACAAAGCGATTTATCTACTTGGGCGAAGGGGATAAAGTCAAGTGCTTCAGTTGCCGTGTGTAACTTCACGAGTGGGAGAAGAAAGATTCCGCTTACCTGGAACATGCTCGATGGTTTCCGGATTGTCACTACCTACCTTTAGAGGGACCCAAGTAATCTTTGGATGGATACTTTACAAGAGAACATTCGTGGCTTGCCTGTGGAGTTGAGAGAACGCATATACAGAGAGTTGGTCAAAATACAAGTGAAACGCAAACTCAGAATCATTTCTCCATTTTTAAACTATGCTCTTTTCCAAAGTAAACGAAGACTGATTATGGGAGGTCATTACTTCATTCACAAATAAAAACGCGGCTATTGGCCACGACCCAGTGATTCTTAATTTTTAAATGGATACTTTACAAGAGAACATTCGTGGTTTGCCAGTGGAGTTGAGAGAACGCATTTACCGAGAGTTGGTCAAAATACAAGTGAAACGCAAAGAACATTTGCATCTGTTACGTCACCGATGTTTGAACCACTGGTACCTAAATGCTATAAGAGGATTGATTGATGTGAAAGCGTACCAATGGTCAGACAATGTTTAACTGGACGTGAACCAGAAGACTTTGCTTGATACTCATCCTTCTACTTACAAGGTGGCCATACTACAACGAATTCCAGAGAAAGAGTTAGAGGAGTACCAAAATCTTTTACGCTATCGCTTTCTGTCTCTAGAGGAAAATTCTGTGCGGTGTTAGGTGTGTGAACTAGTGACTAAAAAATTTGGATTCGCTACTGGAGTACGACTAGCTCTGTGCAAAAAGTACACTTATTACCTTCGACAAAAAAGAGGGTATAAAAACGTAATACCACATATTCCGTGGAAGGAAATCAATGACACTATTCAAACGGTGAAGGATTACAATCGCATTTTACGAGAACTGTGTCCATTGAATTGGGGACGACGTGTGGTGCTTGTCTTAGTGACTTGCTTTCTGGGATTTCGTTTACCAGCCGATTCCTTGTGGACTCTTTACGAACAGTACATACCACCCAAAACATGAAAGTGGTCCCTTTAAATGTACACAAGAGACTCATTCTGTTAAAAGCTTTGCGCTTTCATCTTGATACTTCTCGACCTCTACGGGAAAACAAGATTCATCAACGTTTAGGTACTGAAGATGTGTACGACGACGTGTGTGTAGCTTGTGACTTACACCCTTACTGGAAAGATGTACGTGACTGGAAAAGTTGGTGTTTCCAGACTTGGACTAAAGAAGTGGCACACTATGCCCAAGATTTGTAATCCTAAATTAAAACGTTCAGTGAAAAAGTAACTTTTAAACTTGTGTTAGTGACAGTACCAGAAGAAGAACCACTCCCTTCAGGACAGGACTGGACCGTCATTGACATCCCTGAAAGACCATTCCGGGAGGGCCTTTGTATGACGGTGCCAAGGAGTGTAGAAACTCTAAGAACATTTACACATTGTCCCTACGATACCACATCTTGATCATGAAAAATGTTGTACAGTTTCTTCTTTATATTCCACTATAATCGCTTTGATGTGTCTTTTATTCATGTACTCAACCATTTAGCTTTTATGTATTTTTGTCTTTCGTGTTGTTCACAATTAATGATGACAATAAACGTGTCCTGAAAAAGTATAAAAACTCTTGTCTTGTCTGTCTTCGTCTCAAAAGTTACATTCCTTACAGTACAATGGCTACCTCTACTGTCTCTGCTCCCTCTTCCTCCACTTTCAAAGTCGTCGACGAACACATAGATCATGCCAGTTGGGAGGCCTTGTATCTTAGGCATCCCTTTAACATGCTCATTGCCGGACGTAGCTATTCTGGCAAAACCGAATTTGTCAAACGTTTGATCGAACATAAACATCATTTGATCGATCGTCTACCTCTACGGATCGTGTGGTGTTACAAAAGTGTCAATCGGCGTACAGCCTTCTGCGAGAAAGTCAAGGCGATTCCATCGTCATTGTGGAAAGAATTCCTGACGAAGACGACGGGATAGTGTATGATCCTAGTCAAAAACCATTTGGTTACATTTGACGACATGTTAGGAGAAGACGAAGAAGAAATTAAACTCTGGTTTACGTGCAAATGGCATCATCGTAATGCCAGTGTAATTTACATTACCCACAATTTGTTTCAACAAAGTAAAGCTCATCGTACCATTAGTCTCAATGATCATTACAAGGTCTTATTTAAAAGTCCTAGAGATAAATCGCAAGTGGAAGTCTTAGCCAAACAGTTAGGAACACATTGGCTGACTCATGCGTACGATGATGCCATTCAAACCCCACACGCTTATTTACTCGTGGATTTAAAATCCAATACCCCCGATTATTTGCGATTTCGAACCCATCTGTTTCACCACTGGTGCCAAGACGGAGGGCTTCTCGTGTACATGTCCCCGTCGTCGACTTAACCACAACAACAACCAAAAAAATCTACAAAAACATCGATCACTTTGGGTCTGTCTCACACATCGTCAACATGACCTCCCTTCAGTCTCATCTTCCCGTCAAATTGATTCGTGCCTTGTAGGGCATCAGTCGCGAAAAAAACCCACAAATACGTGCTCTTGTCTTAAAAGCTAGCCTCAGAGAAGTCTTACGATGGTTTACGGTGACAGCACGTCAATTACTGCAAGGCATCATTCACATTCCACATCAAACCAAACGTTTTTTTGAAAGAAACAAAGTAGCCTTGACGCAACTGGCCGATCCTCGCATCGGCACTCAAACCAAAAAGCAAATCATTTTGAAACCTGGAGGTAGCGGTTCTTTAGGAGGTGTCATCATTCGCCCCCTCTTAAGATGGGATCCTAATGCTCCCAAAGTTCTCCCCAAGAAATTCACTCCCCGTCGTACCCAGAAGAAAAAGAGCAACGGTGTCAAGACCAGGTCACAGCCTCAGAATAAGAAAAAGAGCAACGGTGGCAAGACCAGGTCACAGCCTCAGAAAAAGAAAAAGAAAAGCCCACAGAAAACAGCTTCTACCCGCAAGAGAGCGTCTCCAAAAACTTCTCCTCCAGCGGTGACACCATCTTCCTCTTTAGCAGCAGTGGCCGCTGCTTATAAAGTACCTGCACACAAAATCAAAGTCCATGAGAGATCGGGCGTGTTACAAAGTTTACTGGATTTGTCCAAGCAAGAACTGTCCCGATGTAGTCGGTTGCGAACTCCACCACGACGTGTGATGACTGTCATCAAGTTCATACGACGTAAAAACATTCAGTGGCGTCGCATTCCAGTATAAAAAAGACCTGAGGTAAACTATGGGATCAGTGTTTTTGTGTTCCTGAAGAACGCACAAAGATGCCCCCTCAAAGAAGTGCACACCGTCACCATCGTCGTTCTTCTGTCCAAAAAGGAAAAGGGAAAGGAAAAGGAAAAAGAAGAGGACTGCCTCCTCGTTTAGCCAAAGACTGGGAGATGTTGTCCGTCCTGACCAAATCTCCTCCACCCATGCGAAAAAAAAACTCATTCAAACCGCCTCCAAAGACGTCGTCAATACCGTGAGCGAATGTTGTCTGAATGTCTTGAAAGGCACGATACCTTTGTCTAAACATCAGATAGAATGCTTAGCCAAATATCGACACGTTCTTCGCCAGATGGTCCAAAAGAAAATCCCCATTCGTCAAAAGAAAAAGATGTTGGTGCAACGCTGAGGAATTTTACCCCTGTTAGGTCCCTAGCTGGGAACCATTCTGAAAGGATCATTGTAAACGTTTGGAAGAATCCTGGGATGAAGATAAAAGGGTTGTCTGGAATCAAAAGATCTCAGACGTGATCCTTGAAATCCAATGGAAGGACGAAAACTGACTTTAATACCTTACAAACGATAGATGGAATAGCATCGTTGGCAAGAACAACGAACTCCGCATTTACTTCCCAATCCTCATTTGACCGAGATGTCCCAGTTACAACACGAATTGCAATCGTTGATGGATATCAGTGATTTGTCCGAAACGGAAAAATCGCAACGGTACGGTCAACTGTTGCAACGACTGCAACTCTTTCACCAGAAAGCTTTAGACGAAACATCTCAGCCCACTCTGAAAGATTTTAAGACCTTGATGAAAAGTCTATCACCACCACCACCACCACCAGTGGTCAAAACAGACATAGCACCACGGATGCCAGAGGAAGGAGAGGCACAAGAAGTCTTCAAACACCGTCAGCACCTCCCATCCCTAGTAAGATTGCAGCGTCCTTGTTGACCCCTTTCCCTACACCGAAACGAGAACTTAAATCATGGGTTAAAAAGATGATGTCCACTCCGCCTTCGACAGAAGTCAAAACGAAAGAAGGGAAACCAGAAGTGGAAAAAGAAAAGAAGACCAGAGCCATCCCACTATCACCACCACCACCACCACCACTACTCTCGACTACTACTCCCTGTCGCACATCGGACACGTAAAGCCGTTTCCAAGCCACCCCCTCACCCCATTCAAGGTAGCATCAGCGAAGATTGGATCACTTATTTAAAAAATGGAGAAGATATTAGAAAGCATTAACTACGATCCATCCCATCCTGCAGGTTACGGAGGAGTTCAGAAATTGTACCGTGCTGCCAAAACTCGACTAAAAAGTGTCCGTTTACCTCAAGTGCAACGATGGTTACAAGAACAAGCCAAGTACACCTTACACAAACCCATTCGACGAAAATTTTCCAGAAGACGCACCAGAGTGGAGGGCATCGATCATCAATGGCAAGCCAATTTAGCCGATGTCTGTCTTTGGCCACCTACAATCGTGGCTACAAATGTTTGTTTTGTGTCATCGACGTCTTTTCTAAATTTGCTTGTGTCGTGCCATTGACTTCCAAATCGAGCAGTGAGTTAGTGCGAGCCCTCAAACTGGTGTTGAAACAAAGCGGGCGTCACCCTCTTCGATGGCAAACCGACAAAGGCACCGGATTTCTGAACCAAGCTTTCCAAAAAGAATTGAAGAAACGTGACCTTCATTTTTTCACCACCGACAATCCCGAAACCAAAGCCAGCATCGCGGAACGTTTCCAACGCACCTTGAAAGAACGCATGTGGAAATATTTTACGCATCAACACACTCTCAAGTACATCGACGTCTTGCCACACCTAGTCCAATCGTACAACCAATCTTACCATCGGAGCATCGGACGTGCCCCTAAGAAGTGACTCCCGACATCGAGGTGACCGTCTTCGAGCGTCTGTTTGGTACGTCCCCGAAAGTGACTGTCCCCAAGAAAGGTGGAGTGTTGGCAGCAGGAGATTGGGTACGCATTGGCAAAACCAAACGCACTTTCGACAAAGGTTACTTACCCAACTAGACCACCGAATTGTTTCGTGTCACCGAACGTGTGCGTGGCAGTTATCCTTCCGTCTATAAATTGCAAGACATGAACGGGGAAGTGTTGAAAGGAACGTTTTACTTACCCGAGTTACAACGCGTGACCAAAAAAGAAGATGACGTGTACGAGATCGAAAGCATTCTCGATCGAAGAACTCGTAAATTGGGAAAACGTCGTGTCAAAGAAGTCAAAGAACATTGGAAAGGATATCCCCCGAGTTTTGACTCTTGGATCGAAGCTTCGCAAATCATCGACTATAAAAAGAAGTGACCATCATGACCTTCAACACAGCCTCAGCTACCGCAGTAACCACTCCTTCCCCCAGTTCTTCTCTGCAAGATCTACAAAAGCAATCCTTGTGGGTGTGGTGTGCCTAAAACGCAAATCGCCTTTTTCTGCCAAATCTTTGTGGTGTATTGTGTCATCGGTGCTGCCATTGCCAACTTGAGTTTGTAACAAGGAGACAAACAATTGTGGACCACTTTACTCAGCAGTTGCATCGGTTATCTTCTTCCCAATCCGTCCCTAAAATATTCCTGCAACGGGAACAACAACGGGACCATTGCGTCCAAGGTCAGTCCCCCTTCCAACAGCCATCATAACAATACTCTTTTAGACACTCCTCTAGCCTCTAGCGACCCCTCGGACACTAGAAGTTTGGAATTATGAATAACCAATTTTACTTAACGTTACCCAGTGACAGTTCCATGGAGGTGTTTCCCAATAACACTTTGTGCTGTTGCACGGCCAGATTACCTCAGGCCATCCAATTGGATCACGAGGCCCATTGGGAAGTGACTTTGGTGGAAATGATTCACCCTACACAAATCAAAAACATCATTGAAAATCAAAACACTTTCACGGTGGATGTTCATGGCCCACAAGTGAAAACAAGCCTTGGATGAATGTGACACTGCAGCTGACGCTATGAAAACACAAGACCCCAAAACTAATCGCTCCTCTTATCTGTTGAAAATATCCCCAATTTAGTGGTCAACATTTGGTGAAATTAGTTGCTGACAGGTTCAATTTCGTTTTGGTAAAGTCATGGAGAAAGCCGGAAGAAGTGTCACGATTTCGAACCACAAAATAGCTCGTCGCCTACTGATCAAATTTTCAGAGGACAAAGTATTGGCCATTACATTTTATCCTGAATTGTATGACATTTTGGGTGGAGACCCCAAGAGAATCAGGATGCAAAACGAAATACCAGCCGTTACTGGCAACTTGGATTTTGCGAAATATTTTCGATTCCCTTTAGAAATGAACCAAGGACTGAATTTGATCCTTGTGTACTCCGATGTGGTGGAGTACAACATCGTGGGACACACCTCCGTACCGTTACTGCGTGTCATTCCTTTGAAAGTGGATTCTGCCACGAACGCTGACGAGGAAGGTGGAAACACCTATCATGTTCACCGCGAATTTGTACATCCTCACTATTTACCCGTCAGTAAATCGTATTTCGACACGGTCAACATTAATATAAAAGGAGATCTGAGAGAAAATATTCCATTCACCAAAGGGAAAGTCACAGTGAAACTCCATTTTCGAAAACGATTACTCTAACCTCTTGTCAGTCATGTATCCTGTGTACCAAGGAGTCGATCGACGAGGGCATGGTTTAGGAGATATGCTAAAATCGGCCTTTTGTTCGGTGGCTCCTCTTTTGAAACCGATGGTAACAAGGGGATTGCACGCCTTGAAAGATGCCGCGTTGACGCACGGTAAAGAATTTCTCCACAATGTCATCATCGACAAACAAAACCACAAAGAAGCTTTCTTGAGAACAGGCAAAAATGTTTTGCTTCAAACTGGCAAAGACATTTTGGGCCGACGTGAAACTCGTATAAATGCCCTGGACGCCACCGAGTAATACATTCATGCCTACCTAACGCCGCATCAAGGACAAGGCAGAAAGAGACGACGAAGGCACCCCTTCAGAGTACTTCACACCCTCAGAGCTAGAAAGACTAAGAAAAGAAGAACTGCCCGAGACTTGGACGTTTTTGATTATTAAATCACACACAAGAAGAAAGAAAATGATGCACCGAGAGTCTTGTGCCTGTTCCAAGTCGGAACTGGATCTTTTTGCCATGCCACCCACTATAATGATGATGCAAGAATCCCATTGGGTCGAATTTCATCCCGTCTCCTCTTTGACGGATTCAGCTCCCATCGAGTTTGATATCAAAGAGCAACCCGAAGATTACATCGATCTGAATAGCAGTTACTTGTATCTGAAACTGAAAGTGATCAAAGCGGACAACACCAATACGGTTGCCGATGCTATAGTAGCTCCCGTCAACAATTTCATGCATTCCTTGTTCAGCGAAATGGATTTGTACTTGAATAACAAACTGGTCAGCAGTAGCATGGATACTTACCCTTACCGAGCGTACCTGGAAAATCTCCTGACGTAAGGAAAAGAGGCCAAGAACACTCATCTGGATTCTTGCGTGGTTTGGAAACCTGACACCGCAGGCGAGAACACGTTTAGCGACACAGACCTGACAGCAGATCACAATCCTCACAATGTGGGTTTTAACGACCGTCGAAAGAAAATCCTGCAAGGACGTAGTTTAGAACTGATGGACCGTTTGCATTTGGACATGTTGTTGCAAGACAAGTATTTGCTCAACGGAGTGGATATTCGTCTGAGATTGAATCGTAGCAGTACCGCTTTCCATTTGATGGCTCATGCCAACGAGTACAAAACCATCATCCAAGAAGCCAGACTTTACGTTCGTCGCGTAGAAGTGTTACCTAAAGCGGGAAACGACATCAGTCACACAGTCAGCAGAATAACCGCCAAGTATCCGATACGACGCGTAGAAGTGAAAACTTTCACCATTGCTGCTGGAATCCGATCCAAGATCGAAGATCATCTGTTCCAAGGTCAGTTACCCAAACGTTTAATCGTTGGTATCGTCAGTAATGCAGCCCTCAACGGAGCCCACGATCAAATTCTTTTCTAGTTTAAGCACTACAGAGTGTCCAAGATCGAAGTCAGTCGCGATGGCAAGACCTTGTGTACCAGACCCTTCGAACCTAACTTTACCCAGAAAAATTACTTGAGATCGTACTTGTCCCTGTACGAAGCTACTGGGAAATTAGGACCTAAGACCAGTCACGGCATTTCGTACGAAGATTATGTAGGAGGGTACACTTTGTGGGCGTTTGATTTCACTCCAGACTAAGGCAGCGACAAGGGACATTTCCACCCTATAAAATCCGGTCAACTGCGTGTGGAACTTCAGTTTTCAGCAGCTCTCGCCGAAACGGCGAACGTCATCTTGTATGCCAAATTCGATAATACCATAGAAATCAACAGTTTGAGAGAAGTCATTCTAGACTATTAGAAACTATGGAAGACTCTTATCCCTCTTTGAACGGTAGAGAATCTTTGGAAATGGAGTGGGAGGATACCGTGAAAGCTGAACCACAAGACAAAGACAAAGAGGACATAGTGGTCACGCCCAGATGGCAAGAACAAGAACAACATTTAGTGTCCTGTTTTGCCAAACACCTGTCGGATAAAATTACGAAATTGACCAAGAAAGATTGCTATGGATGTCAAAACGATCATCCCAGTCAAATTCAAGACGATAAATGTCTGATGATGAGCCAAGAAAAAAAATTGGACGAATATCTGGACGACGCTTGGAGTCTCATCTCGGAAGAAGCAGTATTGCATGAGTGGTATAAAGGCTTGCGTGATCATTCTTGCCCTCCATTGAATACTCTAGAGATCTATCGCATTGAATCTCTCTTAGCCCAAAGTACGGAGACGAAGCGAAGAAGAGGTTACTTGACAGAGATTTTCAAACAAAAAGTCAGAGTTGAATTGATGCCTTATCATTACCTGTGGAAAAAAAAACCCCAACAAAACAAAAAATGGATACCTGGGAACTTTATTATCTTTTGAACAACAGTTCGTACATTGCTTCTTGGAATCCTGTCGTGTGCGCAAAAGATTAACTTTCTGATCGCAAACCTCAAGACCATCAAGCTTATGTCATCAACACGGACAACAGTCATCTCCCAGGAATCCACTGGATAGCCGTCTACTTCACTAAAGAGAATTGTGTGGAGTATTTTGATTCGTATGGATTACCCCCTTTGGAAGACGACATCATCGACTTTATGAGAAGAAATGCCCAGACGACACGATTCAATAATGTGAAATTACAAGGCACCGATTCCCTGGTGTGTGGACAATATTGTGTGTATTTTCTTCATCAACGCAGTCTTGGATATCATTTAGAACATTTAGTAACTTATTTTGATCGTAACTCTTCTAGAAACGATGAAAAAGTTAATCGATGGTTTTGTGACTGTTATGGCTATCTTTTGTCTTTAGCTAGGAAACGTAGTGTACATCAATGGCCTCATGACTTCCATCAGTGGAAATCTCACATAATTTCACAACGTTGTCAACCTTGTCAAAAATAATTTGTTTGATGTTAATTTTTATTTGTTAGTTGTTTGTTGAATAAAAAATGTTGTGTTTTGAAAAAATGTGTTTTCAAAAAACACTGTGAATATATGCTCTTTGACTTCTATCTCTCCATCCCTCACCATGACATGAGTTATCATAGCGTTCCGACGCAACCAAAACCCAGTAGGGATGTTTTCTATCGTGTCCGCGTTTGTACTATATAAAGCGGGTCGGTCTTCAGTGTGGCCATCCATGGTTGACTCGTCCACCTATGAACATGCCTTCCAAACTAGCTAATCTAAATAAAGCTTATGTCAATTTACATCGTGTCAGGCAAAACCTGATACCGAAACCTGAAGAGAATGAGAACGTCAGGATGTTGAAAGCGACCGAAGACCTAACAGAAGAACTCTTCAGAGAAGAAATCAAGAAAGAACAAGAAGAATGGACAGAGAAGTACAGACTTCAAAAGCAACAGAGAAATCAACAGCAGAAAGCAACAACAACAGCAGCAGGAACCAGACAGAGGTTTTGATGACTGTCGAGTAGATATCAAGGAGTTTCTTTCCGCAGAAGCAGACCTTATTCTGTAGGAAAGCCTGCCGCCTGACGAGGACACAATCTTAGACGATAAGATATTGCCATCACTCCTCGTTAACAAAAACAGCCGTTTTCAGGGCTACCCCAACACTTTAGAAAAGACATACTAATTCAATTGCCAAACAATTGTATGCTTTTTATACAAGTGTGTCTATAAGTACTTCGTTTCTTTGTCTTGTCCGATGGTGAATGTCTGTGTTTGTAAGTAAAAAATAAAAAAGTTAACGTGAGTGTTTCTTTTAGGTCCGTGAGTACTATTTTTCTTTTAATTATGGTACGTTTTGGTGTCAGGGAATGTTTTCCTTCATGTACGTGCTCCAGGGATTTAAAGCCAAGCGCGCGTCAGTCTGGCTATTCGTCGTTGACCTGTTTACTTGGAGGAAGATGAATAACAGAACAGCCAAATTGTTGCAGCTGCAAATGCATCTGGAGTATGCCAGGCGCATTTTCGATGAGCTGGCCATGGAGGCCATCGCAGAAGCAGGCCGGCTGAAAGAAGAGGAGGAAAAAAAGAAGAAAGAAGAGGAGAAGGAAAATAAGAGAGGGATCCTGCCTCATCTCATGCTAAGACCAGTGTGCGAGATCAAGCCTGAGGTGAGGACACCAACGCCTCCACAGCCACCACTTCCACAACAAAGACAGACACAGCCTCTGCCACCAGTACCACCAGTACCAAGAGCCGCTGTCCCCCAGGCAGAAAACTGGGAGCAGGAAGCATTGGAGGAATTGGAGAGATAGCGGCAAGAGTGGGAGCCATAGAGACCTCATCATTCTCGGGTCTGGCATAGGAGAAGACAGTGGGAACAAGTATTCACTATCCCTCAAAGTGAAAACTGGGATGATGAGGCCACTCAAACCCCGTCTGCGCTCCCAATCACACGCATTAATTGGGAGATTTACAGGAGTCGGCGATGCGTGAGTGGGGCATGGCCTGGGAGATGTCATCGCTAAACGGGTGAATCTGAAATCCTAGAAAGACAGCCCTTCTCTGGGCTAACAGGATCTTTAGAAAAGAGACTATTCAAGTTACCAATTTGTGTGAATGTGAAGTAGTGTGATTATAAACACTCACTTCTTTACTGATGTGTGTTTGTGTGTCTTTTGCGTTCGCGTACGTTTGTGTAGATAGTAGATATGGTGCTTGTATGCGTTCGCGTACATTTGTGTGGATAGTATATAATGTGTTTGTATGCGTTCGCGTTAGTTTGTGTGGATCGTAGATATGGTGTGTTTTATGCGTTCGGGTTCGTTTGTGTGGATACTAGATATGGTGTGTTTTATGCGATCGCGTTCGTTTTTGTATATAGTAGATCTGGTGTATTTATTCTTCTCTTCCCGTTTGTGTGGATAGTATATAATATGTGATACTCAGCAAGTTGATATAAACAAGTTGAAACATAATACATTTGTAGGTTTAATTCCTGTAGAAACAGCCATGTAAAGTTTTGCAAACACTACGGTTTTTCTGTTTTATTTGTTTGTCTTGTCTATGTTTTGTATATACCTTTGAAAAAGACTATATATATATATATATATATCGCTATTTAAGATATTTTATATTCTGCCATGGAGCATTATGTTATTGTTGAAATTTGTATGCTCAATGTGCATATTGATTTCTTTGGGTCCTAACTTCCTCGGTACTGAATAAAGAATTCTACTCCTTTTCATTAGACTCATATCTGAAAATATAGATGGGAAAGCTCTTAAATTTCCAATTCTAGTTAATTCGCGCGTGTTTCACTACCTTGCTAAGTTATTATTTCGCTCGTACAATTTTATATTAATTCTTGCGAGCGAGTTATTGATTTTAAACATATATGATCGCCATTATTGAACAAGGCAAAGGAATTGGACTAAAATTTCCCAAGGTTAGTTTAGTAATTCCCACAAAATACAAATAAAACACATAATATAACAGACATCCTAACAGCAGCAGAAAGGTGTCGACCAACCCAAAAAGGGGCGTCGACAATATCCCATCGTGAAGGCCCCATTTTGCAAAACTACAAAAATATTATTTCTATCTGTGAAAATGCTGACCTATTAATCACCAAAGGCCAATCCGAGCCTTACATGTAAGCCTGGTTGGAGCACTGGTTACTATACATGCTGACCTCAATGGAAAATTACTGGCACTGGTTGCTATCCATGCTGACCTCAATGAAGGGGGCGGGGCGCCCCCAAAACACTGGCGTCGACCTCGAGGGCCCCCGCCCCGTTCAAAACCCCGTTGCATAGTCCGGGCTTTGTAAGAGTGTTGATTTTATATTTGGTAATGCTAATTTGTTAGTTACCAAAGGCTAATCCGAGCCTTGTATAAAATAGCAAAAGGAGATTGCCACGCCCAAATTGAATGATGTTGAATATACTGAAATCTATTATATCAACTGACCAATGATTTTTAATTAAATAGTTGTTGTAATAAAAATAATGGGTGATTCTGCGCTTACAATGGATTCTCGTACGGCTAAATTAGGTCGACAACAACTAGATGCAATTAAGAAATATAGTCCAGCCTGCGATTATGTCAAGCAGCAGCTACAACAGCGTCAGGAATCTCAGTTGGAATTTACAGAAGGTATACAGTAGGTATTTAAACCAGCCACAAAGGCAACTTAAGATCTTCTGTCGTTGGAAAAACGGCTAGATCAAATGGAAAAATAGCAGAAAGACCTAAAAAAGAATGATTCTCTGAGAACTGCCAGCTGAAATAGCTGCTGCTCAACCCCAATTACAGCAAGAAACACAACAAGTAATTGAGGGTATCGATCAAGCCTGTGCTGAGATCGGTGATGCAAGGGATCTTGTTGCACCAGAACCAAACCTGTTAAAAAATCACCCGCCCAGTTTACCAAAGAAGCTCGTAAATTACTTCGAGAAAACCCTATAGCGGTTGCTGCAATAGGATATTCAGCTCGTGGTACTTTGTTAGACCCAGAGGCCGCTGATGTTGCAAAACATGGAATCGTTTCGTTTTTCGAAAGTGTTATGGTATAAATCAAAACAGCGATAAATATAAGGATGAAATTGAAAAATTTGAGAAACAAGTCAAAGAAGCTAGAGAAGTGCCATTACCTGGAGATATATTATAAAATTATCACCATTCGGACATCGTATTGAGGAAGAAGAAGCAACAGGAAGTGGCCTTGTCACTCGCGATCGACGTCGTAAGAAACAAGGCGGTAATGTGTTCGCTGAATCGCCGCTGATTCAAGATAAACTTTGTCCAAATAACATCCTCGCTGATGTTGATCGACTAGAAATTTTGATTGGTGGAAGACGAACTGGCAATCATTTGCACGAAATCATCAATGAAGCAGCTGATATTTGTCAGCGTTTATTTGCAGGTGGCATCATGGACAGAAGTGTTTATTGGGCACTGACCGATGAAATTACTGACGATTACTACAGTGATTGATTAGTTTGATCGGCGATAATAAAATAACATGACTATACACAATACTCAACGTGGACCTGAAAGCGACAGGGTGATAAATTCACGATTTCCGGTTTATAAGGCGATCTACGGAGATTGACTCGCCGATGTTATTTGACGTTTATTTAGAAGGAGAGCCTCAAAAGCTATTCCGATTGCAAAACAATTAGGTATGAAAGCCATCGAAGTTGTTCGTGATAAGGGTATTGGCACGGTTGGTGATGTTGCTGGTAAAGAATTCTCAGCAATCCGAGACAGACTAGCGAGATTAGTACAACGAAATCCACAGCCGGTAAAACTGTCCAGCAAGTGTTGATAAAATAATAAATCAAGCTGCAAATGAGAGGTTGAAAGAATTGTCGGGCGGCCATCTCTGACAAAACAAGCCGCAGCCGAGATGGAACAAATAGAACCGCAAACCTAATAGTGGGCAGTGGTATGACGCGTCGTTATCGCTGATGCAACACTTCATTGATCAGTGTTAGAACATCGTTTTAGACAACAATAAATATAATAAAATGTTCTAACGTGTATCTGATCCCGTACTTGACATGGATGCACCAATACGCAAAGATGAGTCGATACGTGATTATCAATATTATTCTTATGAAGCACGAGAATCAAATCAGCGCGGGCGAATCGAACATGAAGTCAAAGATAAATCAAGGATTTCCTCCCCGCCGAGGCATTCATTGAAGTTCACGGTAAACTTGTGAAGAATGATGATACCGCATACGCTGCAAATGAACGATGTGGATTCGTTAACAACGGTATTATTGCATTGTTTAACAGTGCCAGATATATCACTGATGGTAGAGAGATCGAAGCATGCCTCGATAACGTTGATGTTTGTGCGACAATTATCGGTCTTGCAAGATATTCATGGTCCGCCGGTCCTTCCATGATGTTAGGGAAGGACATGACTGAGCACCCTGACGATAGGCAGTAGTATCTCATGGTACAATTAACACAGGCTAGCGCTGTTGATCCACAACTAGCTGAAATGATACCACGACCAGATTCGGGTGGTACTGAGACACTGCAGAGTGCAGAGTGCTAATCCAGTGTTCAACCTGGGATTCGCAACATGACAATCTCAGGTTAACGCTGATGGCGGATTTTCATGTGTGATACCACTGTTACATATTTTTGGATTCTACAGACATGTTAGAAAAGTTAACTTCGGAGTCAAACATACGGTTGAGTTGTTTCTAAGAGCCACAGACAACGATGCTATCTGACACGCTGGATTGGCGGGGGTGGTGCTGGTAAAGTAACACTTACAAAACTATAATTATGGATGCCAACGATAACTCCATTAGTGACAGAAGAACCCCGGTTGTTATCATTCATTCATCGATCGTGGCGGACAATATATATATATATATATATATATATCCTCGCTTTTAAAGATGTCTATATTTAACTTTTCCTGCAGTGGAAATGCTAGATAAAATATTAAATAAGTAGCAGAAGAGTTTATTAAATAGTTTACATAGCTACAAGATATAGTATCATCACAAGTGAAATAAAATCTAGCAACACGATCATAACTGATACATGAAGCTATTGTAAAGTAGACAGTTTCGACATCCAGTGGAATCTACTTTGATGGTAACGATGGAAAATACTAATATATACTTTTCAAAATCTCACATACAGTGGCAGTCAGTATGAGGCGACCCTCACCTTTAATACGAACTTTCTATCATAGTTAATTCGACCGTTTGCTTATTAACACCCAGTCACGAGCAAAACAGCGATACACATAAAATGAGATTGATCCAGCTATACATACATCTGAGGAAAAGGTTGTATATATTAGATAAGTACTGAAACATAATACAATAACTGTGTAAATATAACACAAAAGCAACATTTTTGAAAACCAAAGTGAAAATTTGCAGATTTTAATGACCCAATAAAAACTTGAAATTTAAAACGGAATTATAATCAAAGTTTTTCAAATAAAATTTCGATATTCAGTGTAACAACTGTAGAGCTGTTGTATATCTTCAAGTATGGCAAGCAATGAGTCACTGAAAAGAAAGACAAATATACATACAACGGAAGCTACTGAAGAAAGGTTTACTGATCTCCTATCATAGTTTCGTCACGTAACAGAGCTATTGAATAAATGCTGATACACAAACTCATGCGGTAAATAGAAGTAATCAAACGAATGCAAGGCAAAATACAGAAATAGCGCATTAATATACGAGAATGAACAAACTGAAAAGAAAAAAATAGTCACATTTACCAGCTTCTTATAAGAGGATTTGACGAATGAAACGTACTTATTATTTGTTCACTTTTCAGGCTAAACAAAGTACCGCACATCGTCTTGACCATAGTTCATTTATGTGTTGTAGTCCTTCCTCCACAATGTTTCCATTTTCAGAAGCAAAGTGTATCTCAATTTACAGGCATTGGTTGTAACATGCTCGGAGATGAATACTTTATCTGACCAATTCAAGACTGTAGTCTCTAGTACTAACGGTAGCGATTTTACCCAATGTCAAAATGATTAAGTGTTCGGCTACTTGTGCGGTGTGCTATTTCAGTGACTATGGACTTGTTATTTTCGATACTGGCAAAATCTTCCGAGTTAACGTTTGCTAAAGTTACACCGTCCTCTCCAGGCTCCCAGGTACATTGTGGTAAATCATGGTATTCCTCTATAACCAATTTTCATCGTCATATGGTTTGAAGAACATATGCTTGTACTGGTTTTCGGAGTACAACTTCTCTTTAAATGCGTGATTTGATCCTCAGCTCTGTACAGCTCGGTAGCAATACCTCAGCCCCATCCGCTCATTAGATCGTCTGGCGTATTTGGAAGTTTCGTGAAATTTCAGGTATTGTATTTAAGATTAAGTATCTAATCATATGTAATATATTTACAGTGAATACCAATCAATCTTCACAAACAGAAAATATTATACAACACTGAATATTGCTATTTGAGAATCTTCATGCACATTTTCTGTACAGACACTACAACCTTTTAAACTAATGTAAATGCTACAAATGGTTAAATTAATGCGGATGGTCCCATGAATTAGACCATCTCCCCCGCCATTTATTATTTACCCTTTCTTTTACATCAAGCCTGATTAAAATACATCTTGTTCATTTTGAATGATTGTTTGAAACAAACACACTCGGTGCCTTATGAAAATGAAAGCACAAACAATCAGATCGGTTAGTTTCATATAAAGTCCACGAGTCATTAGGGCCTGGTTAACGGGTTTTGGTTATGTTACTGCATTTAGCCGATCTCTGATAATTCTACTGGTTGAAATTTCTTGTGAATCGCATAGAAGGATATTTCACAGACATATTTATGGGTCTCTTAATTTCTGCTTCAAGTTCCTTCTCCAGTGTATGATTGCGCTTGCGGAAGTAATGCACTACGAACGACACAGTGACCCCACTCAACGTCCACTGTCCCTAAATGGTGCTTCAGTCGTAGTGGTCACGAGTGCAGTTGGTATAGACAATGTCTAGAGGTAGTCATTAACACATTACAGCTTCTCAATGTAATTTTCATCATTATCACTATCACCATCATCTTCTATTTCTTCTTCTTCTTTTTCTTCTTCTTCTTCTTCTTCTTCTTCTTCTTCTTCTTCTTCTTCTTCTTCAGCAGCAGCAGTAAAGGTAGATGAATAAATAACAACAATAGAAGCGACAATTGCCTTATAGGCGACATTATTACCCCAAGTGGAAGTTCCACGAACATGACAGTATCCTATAAATATCACCAACATCTTCATAGTATTATCATCGTTACAATAGTTATCGTTGGCACCACCACACTATCAAAATCATTATCTTCTGCACAACCATACGTTAACCATGACATATAATTCATATTTTTCTTTTTTATCCTATTCATAAGTAACATGATCACATCATTATATCCTTGCTATACTTATCATCACCAGATCAGAACTTGAGAAGTCGTTGAAAGTTATTATCATTTAGTTAGGAAGAGGTCAATATTTCCGTAGAGGAACCTATACAATCAATATCAACGCTGAGTCCGTGATTGTTTCATATCATATTGATATCACTGTCGTCTACTTAACGTATTATAAGATAATTGTAGACCTAGAAGGATTCTGAAAGTCAGTTATCGTAAAATCTTGAATAATTTCATGCAATAACTTATTTCAAAATCCTCTCCTGTTCACTTGCAGGAACGACACCCTTGTCACGGAACGTCTGCCGCATACTCCATTAAATGAGCCCGGACATTCTGTAATCTCTATATCCACCATGCTACTATCTTCAGCTAGGATGGCCAGGAATGGATCAAAGCCGTAAGGAAGTGCCTCCAGGTGGCACTAGTCCCAATTCATAGGTCTTGGGTTACAATTTCCTGCGAGGATATCCGGCAGACGGCGCTTAACTCTCATTCAGGATGCTGTCTTGATCCTTTCCCTAGGGCATCTTCTATCTGCGACATACCTGCTAACCATTGGTTGAGAAGCGTCTGAACGATAAAAAGAAATGTTCATATCTGCGTCTGTGGAGAGTTCGGAAGGAATGTTTAATGTTCACAAAGTTTGTCAGTGAAATCTGTTGGAGAATCTAAAGGATATAGTAAAGATTAAGTTCAATATTGAACGTGAAAACGTCAAATGACAGATATGGCCCACTTCGGAAGAGCTAGATGAGTTAGCGGGAGCCGTGACTGACGTCATTGCCGTAAAGTTGGATTGGAGGGATTCTGGTATTATATGGTATGCTTATTCTAATTCTTCCAACCTAACCAACATTGTTCTTGTAGAAGTATTTGTCACTGGAGAGGGCGCATACGACCTGGACATTACTAAGATTTCAGACTCACAGTGGACATCGAAAAGTGGTGAAATCCGTCAAAGATGGCGATCTGTTCTTCAAGAATATAGGAGACAAATCGGAGCCTATCTACGTGATGCAGATGAAGGAATGTGT
>JAECUM010049674.1:0-22917 GCA_016617855.1 Megalonaias nervosa | reverse complement strand
ACACACTTGCTCACCGTTCCGATTACGGTGTCAGTATAACAAGGTTTGCAAGTAAGTTTGTGCGTAAGTTCGATATGCAGGGATACAGCTTTCTTGTATTGATACCCGGCTGAGAAAAACTTACCTCTCTGTTAGGTTCATCTTCACTAGCCAAAGTTCCAATATGTTAACCCTATCTACACCTTGGCAGATCGATCAGATATTTCTGTGCTTCGGGTCTGTGAATTTCATTGGATGCGGCGGAAAGTCACCGCATCCCATCAAAATTAAGTTGTTCAAATCTAAACAATGTTCCTACATGATCGAGACAAGGGGAGTACACAATTTAAATGAACTCATAAATAATCAATTTTCCACTGCCGATCCGTGTTTGTACAAATATCTTTCACTCAAATAGATGTGAAATGGGTTCGCTCTAGTATGTAGTCATACTTTCGGTGTTAAACTTATCAAAGCTTCTTTTTAAAGTCAATTGCCTCCACCATTTTCGGCCGATGTACAATGCACCGTAGATACACGCTTTTGATTAGTTGGCTTTGCATACTAAGGGAGGCAACTCATGAAATAGATGTCTCTATGACAAGGCACTAAAATATCTGTTCAATCCGCCATGGTGTAGATAGGATTAACATATCGGAACCTTGTCTAGCGAAGATGTATCAGGTTGGACATGAACCTCGACTGACAGGAAACTGTTCTTTCTCGGGATATAATTTTCGAGTGTGTCTTGGAAACCACATAAATTCGATAATGTTTTGTTTCATAATAAAAAATCGCAAAGAAGATACCTTGCAAAAATTTCCCGAAATTTCCTGCAAAGTGTACTAATTGACCTTACCAGTTTGTCTGAGTGCAGTAATCTCTTTTGAAGGTAGTTTCCTTGCAAAAGACTGGCCTGTTGCCGAGTTTCTGGCAACAAACTCTGTTTCCGAACGTGGGATTTCCCTATCCAATGCCAATGCATAAGTGTGATGGGTTTCATCAAAAGTATGATGAGTGCCACGAAATGTACGATGAGTGCATGAAATATATCATGAGTGCCATGAAAACTATTGATAAGTGCCATGTAAAATATGAGTGACTTCAAATGTTTCATGAATGCCATGAAAAGTACGATAAGTGCTATGAAAAATATGACGAGTGTCTTGAAATGTATGAGTGCTATGAAAAATATGAGTGCTAAGATAAGTATGATGAGTGCTACGAAAATTATAATTAGTGCCATGAAAAATATGACGAGTGCCATGAAATTTAAAATGATTGCAATGAAAATTATGCTATAGCTTCAGTGACAGAGACTCTGAACAGTTGTTTCTCGAGGTTTCTTATTTAAATACGTTAAGTACCGCATTTTAATCAGACGTATTTCTTCCCTCGCTTTTACGAGTTCTTCACCATTCTAAATTTGTGCATGAGACGATTGCATTTTCCTTATTATTTCCTCAAAACTTATAGATGTAGTTTTCTTCTGTTTTGAAAACTTAAGCGAGAAACAGATACGTTACCATGTAGTTTATTTTTGTTCTTTGCTTGTTTTAACGTCACTTTTAACATGCTATTGGTTATGTCACGCCGAGGAATGGGGAATTAAGTGCTTTTCCCAAGGATACTCCAAGACAGTCAACCTGACTTTGGCCTGTACTGGTATCTTGAAAATAAATTGTCATGTTTTTATTATGTGTTAAATTCTCTTTCTCACTCTGTAACAATGAATAATACCAATAAACATTACAAAAATGTATATCTTGTAACCTTGTTTCTAACGTAATATATAACTATTTTAAGGTCGAATTCCTCAAACTACGCAGAGCTGACCACACCCACACACTGTTGGTGAATTTTATTATGGGTCTTTCCTGTCATTAGACTTATTTTTCTGTCTATCCATCTTGTTAAAGTGTCCATCGAGGACGATATCTGCAATGTTAAATTCCCACAGCGGCCGTAAATCGGCAATGTAAATTACCCTAGGTTGACATAAACATATGTTAAATTCCCACAGGGGACTATAAACTACTGATATTAAATTCGTATACGCCTAAGAGTGGCCCAGTGATGTTAATTGTCGTAAATTGTTATAGTTACATCCGTAATGTTAAATTTCTATAGATGTCCATACCGTCCTAATCATAATTTTAAATTCCCATAAGATGAACATACTGTCCCAAATTTTCCCTAGTGGATTTCCAAATGATGGCCCTATCGTCCCCCTATACTACTTAAAAATGTGTCTAATGATGCATGTTCTCTTATCAAGAAAATATATTTAGGAGACATTACACTGACTTTCGAAGAAAAATTATAAATATTCAATTGTACAGCACAGAATTATGACCATATTCTACAAGTTACAGTTTCGTCTGTACAGTTGATATTCGCTTACAGTATGGTTCTCGAGATTAAGCAAAATAACGTCAATTTATTGCTTTGTTCTCATACAGCTTTTGGAGAGAGAGAGAGAGAGAGAGAGAGAGAGAGAGAGAGAGAGAGAGAGAGAGAGAGAGAGAGAGAGAGAGAGAGAGAGAACAATCTGATTCAAACCAGAACTCCACTATCCTACGCAAAGATGTGGCAGCGACCGCTTAGGGGTCATTCATGTACCGGTGACCTATGTTATTACCATAATTGCTAATTTTATCAGCCAATGAGATAAAGTCTTTTACCTGCACTCTTGGGAGACTGAGTAGTCTGACTGAACAGCATGAATGTGTGGCGAACGATTTGATGCTCATTCAAATTTCCGAAAGGTGCATTTCAATTGGCTAATTCAAAGGTCACCAGAACATGCCCCCTAAGCGGTTAATCGATCGAGAGTCGTACATAAATGGATGCTTCCTTGTACAAACTGTGTCACATATGGATGTACATAAGCCTTTGTGTAATCAACCCAATAACATAACTAAGAATATGGAACTAGCCTAGTCCCAGCGGGGAGTTTGTAGACTTCCTCAACTAAAAGCAACAAACAGTAAACTTCCCACGTCATCTATCAGTGATGGGTGAGGCAGACTACAGCTAAATATATCTATTGGCTGTTTTCTCATACTTACATCATGAAGCAACCAGTCGATGACACACAAACATTTCCATCCGGGTGAAAAAGTAAAAGCGGGCAATAACACTGGACATAATTCATGGGAAGGCCTATAAACTGAAAACGACTTACTATGGAGGCCGTTTAATTTCGAAGGAATAGAAGCAATCTGATAGCATACCTCTGAGGTCGGCTTACATTTATGGTCGATTCAAATTCGAATTTAAAGGTCGTGCTATAAAATGGTTGTTAAATTCATTTTAGGTATTAGTGTTTTGCGTCGTGTTGATTAATGAATTAGAGCATGCATATCAAGGATAACTTCTAAGTGTAGGCTGTGCTCTCACTCATCGGAAGTATATCTATGTACACAAAAAATATGCAAAATGCTTCTTGTTCCAATAGCTTTCATACCATACTGCCAAATAAATATATGTGTTAATTCTTACACATTATCAGAAAGCGAATGACGCTGGTTTGGTTCACATGGCGAAGGATTGGGGATCTGGTTCTGCATGAAAGCCAAATGAATTATTTAATTAGTCATATCCTGGTGTACCTTAAACATGATTTGGCAAATCTAACCGCAGAATCCGTCGTGCATATATTAGCAGCAAAGAGCGCAGTTCGATAAAATTGATACAATTTAAACGATGAAATGATGTGTAAGGTGTTGCATCGTTCAACACCTTGCATTCGAAAGAGATCAGACAATAGCCTCTTCTAATGGAATCGTCCCTGAAACATGTATCAATCTTCTGTTTATAATTCTGGCAAATTATTTATCAAAATCAGCGTTAGAAGTATGTCATTTCAGAATAGGTAAACTGTTACTCTAAATCTAATTAAAGCTAATTTTTTCTCCATTCATCAGTTTTTTCTCCACGTCCAGCAACGCTTTAGTATTTTTTTACGTAGTGCAAGATCGCATTTTACACCCAGACTCTAACAAATCATCACACATTGTCGAACTCTCTTCGAAACGGCAAGTAATATTCGCGGAAGTTTGCATGAAACCTGATTGGCTAGGGCGATTTGTTTACTGCGAGGTTGCTAATTTTCTAATTTGCCGTTGCACACAATTTGTAAGTTAGCTTCTACACCCTCTTCTAAGCAAATTACAATTATTGCGGATATGGGAAAGAAAATTAGCCAAGCGATCCTTTTCATCCCCATTTACAGAGACGGAAAGTTTTTAACTGCGATAGCTCAGAAACAAAATAGGCAGAGGAAATAGATACGAGTCGATTATCCTAGATGGGAGAAAAATCTCATTATATCATAGCGAGCGTTAGTGACTAGGTGCTAAAAAGGACATCACCTTATAAAGCTTGGCGGTAACATAGCTCCAAATGCTATAATTATATCTGATGTATTTCTCCACATTTTGACATCCAAGCTCAATTTCCGTATCCAAATTTCATCGAGCGCACGCCATTTGGGCTAAAGCGCAAAAGTACAATGGTCAGACATGGCAGCATTTTTTCCCCCAAGGACGATAACTCCTTTATAATGGCGGCTAGACGTGTTGGTTTTCCTATTCCCCAGCGCCCTGAAGATATTAAACCCACATCAAAATACAAAGAAGCAAGGCGATCGGACTTACAATATTTGGTTACTAGATGGAAAATTAAATACATCATTGTCATATTCATGGAACTACCCAATCTATCATAAGCCTGGCATCCCGAGCTTGGTTCGAAATGTGGTTGATTGCTTGACATCAACATGCAAACGGCATAAATACAAAATAAGATAAGGCCAATTGGTGTTGTTGAAATAGCAGTGGCTAGAAAAGTGAATTCAAAACTATATCGATTATATTCATATAACGGAAAATAATAAAAGCGTTTTAAAGTCTTGAAAATCCACATCTCCTACATGATACAAACAACTGAGCATTTTTTCTAACAGATTTCTGGAGCTTTGTTTTGCATATAAAGAAAGAACCTTAAAAACAAATAGTCTTGTTGCTGAGTGGCACACAATCGTATGTACCCTTGCATTTGTTAAATTTATTAAAATAATTTCATCTTTTTATGATAGTAACAGGTCAAAGACGTATACATAAAGAGCACAATATTTGGAGTTTCAGTGACAGAACCGTCGTTTTCAGCATGTCAACGGTCATATCTGAAGGGTTCCGTTATGTGGATCCCAGATAACAACCACCAGTCTCTATCATGCATAGTGCAACGATAGTCAGTAAAAAAAGGAAAGTGATTTGCAGAAGAGGAACCAGGAATGCAGACGAATCAATGAGTTGTCCACTCAAAAGGACATGTCACTGTAATATGCCAAATTTATATATAAAAATCTGATTTGAGCTATTTAGCACTTTTCATTTGTGGCACGAGGTCTGTGGGTGGAACTCTCAATGGGGATACTGTAGTGGGTGGTGGTGGTTGTGGTAGTGGGAGTCACCGGAAGCACTTGCATTTTAAGCGAGTACAAGACATAATTTTAACACTCTAACTGTAAAGAAAACTTACTCATGAAAATGTTCAAATAGTTTCGTGCCCTCTTGTGTGTGTGTGTGTGTGTGTGTGTGTGTGTGTGTGTAGGTGGGTGGGTCTCAAGCTCTGCTCCCCTCCCTTATTCGATCCGCCCCTGGAAAACCGAAATTGTTAATGATGAAGACTTTACGTTCAACTTCTCGTAAAGTTAATTTATGTCTCACAGAGCATGGGTTAGAATTTAAATGTTCTCAGCCCAAATGTCTGACACCTCGTTGTCCATACCAAGCATCCACAATTATCCCCCCCCCCCCAAAAAAAACAACATAACAATAGGAAATGGAACTTAAATTATTTAAATCATACGATGTTTATTTTTTTTACCGGAAATTACGTAATCCACCGCCAAATCCTCTCCGAAACAGTTATGAGCACTCTTGACTGACTACATGCCTTGTATATTTTCATCTGGATTATAGATTTTCAGAGAGCGTTAGTTCATGTGTTGATTACCTTTAACCAAGGAAAGGACTTGAAAGAAAAAGAAAAAAGAAAAGCGATAAGGGCTCGCGCAATACCAATACAGGAGGGTAAAGACTTAATCAAAGTGAAATTTAGAAGTTTCATAATTACGAAGGATTGTTTCGTGTCTGTGTATCTGTTAAATTTTCAATGGAAAAAATAAACAAAAAAGTTAAAACTCTGTGGATGTAAGTGTGCTCAGCAAGCAAAGTATCACTTAACCAGGAACCGCGATGATTCGATGGTTAGTTTGCCGGACCCGTGACCGAAAGGTGCGGGTTCGAATCCTACCATCGAATCCGCTTGGATAGGTCATCCTGCTGTGTCCGTGGGCAAAGCACTTTACTCAGATTGCATTGGTTTTAAATCACCATTTGTGTTGCCTTGCCGTAACAGACCAAATCAAACCAGAACAAATCATTACACCGTATTTAAAATTTCATATTTACATATGCTTGTCTAACTCGCATTTGTCTCCGTGGAATACTTGTCGGTTTGGTTATTACCAACGTAGCGTTGAAACCAGTCCAACGTATCACGCGTCAGTGAACATTGCGCAGTACGTGCATATTCACGCACAGCACGCGCATCTTGTGTAGACGAAATGCGTGCTTACGTATTAGTTCACTACCACAATCTCTGAGAACAGAAAACACTTTTGTAGTATAAAAATGTGAGCGTATGTCTCATAGCTTGAATTGGTACGATGATGCGTGTTCTTAGGTCTCGTTTGTGTGTGATTTGGATTTCTAACGTAGCTTTAACAATTTTTCAATCTACGACGTCTGCAGTGTAGTAGTTTACAGTGATGTATAGCACTGGGGCATCATGCCGCAGACACTTAACATCATGTTCCACCCAGTCACATTATCCTGGCCGAGCAGTTCTAACACTAACCTCTTAATGCTGACGAGGTATGTTTGTCCATGGATTAAAGTCGCCTATGCACTGAGTGCTTCGCGACTGATTATAGCCCCGGGCTGGGCCCTTGGCCCCAGGCTGGGCCTTAACTGTGAGGTAGCTGTTAGTACGATTTTTATATGTCTTCAGGATGACTCGGCGGGGGTTTGAAACTTCGACCTCCGGCATCCGAGGCGGACGTTCTAACCACATAGGCCACCGGAACGGTCTCATAGGTCTCGTCTACTTAAGTATGCTTGCTTTACTTGAATACGATCGTATTACATAATTGTTCGTCACACACGACAGTTAAAGCACGTTTCAACTATTGCTCGCAGATTAATCAATTGACATACCTACCAAAAGAGTTTTAAAGAATAAAGTTGACAAGCTACAATAAAATATTAAATTTGAACCTTGTTCAATTAAACGTTTATTTTTTGGGGGGGTGGGGGGGGGGTAAATTATATATTTAATCCTCTACCTATAATCCTTTACATTGAAAAGTATGGCAAGCCGTATTTGTATGTCCAAATGTCGTAAAGTTTCGCACTTGTGAAGTGAATAGTTGTGGATTTATAAGCAAAAGTAGCTTTATAAAGTACTAAAAGCATGCAATCCTTTGTTTAGATACACAAATTATTCTTTATATAAACGAATGTAATATTTTGGTTTGAAAAATCTTCACTTTAGTCAGCAGTTTAAAGTTTTCTCTTATTGAGAATGTATTTAATTTTGGAAAATACATTGTAATATTTTGTAACATATTGCAATATGTAAACATTCATTTTCAAAACTTAGGGACCATTTTGTAAAACATCAATTTAGTGGATTGATCGATGGAAACATATTTGCTCCGATAATCAGATATACGGACGAACCGATAATAAGTTAAAAACTAGCACGTTCTGGGGATTCCAAATAAATATTTTTTAAAATCCCCACTATAACTGCGATATATAAAAAATGACTGAAGATTAATATATTTTCTGTTGAGATTTAAAATCCAGCAGTATTATAGTCTTTTAATTTGTCTATAATTTTAACATTATAGCTACATCACCCGAACATTTCACTATGCTTGCTGGAAAATAAAAATTCGTATACATGATCAATATATTAAACTATTATACTATTAAACTGCCCAAAAATTCTATAATGTCATCCGAGAATTTTAGGGATTTTCTTTTCTTTGTTGTAATAGTCGGAAAATTATTTTCGATTGAAATGTATATTGAACACTAGAGAGATTATACATGTGGTATGTTTGATTACTTGTCTTATATAAACTTACGCAATAAGTTGTTTTCTAAAAAACAAGATGATATACGTTCATTCTTAATTTAATGGCAACTCTTTGTAAGCAAAAATATTCGTGGCATAGAATAAGGACTCGATACCATCTTTCCAAAACTGAAAAACCGAAATATAAATAAACAAATTTTGTTACGGCAATTTTATTTAATTACCGTATTCTCTATGATGTTAATATCATTGTTGTACGACTATAATTATAATTTCGACGTTGACAAGGAGTAGCGCAAAAGACAGCACTATTTCAGGGTAAAAACAGCAGTCTAATTAAAATTGCAAAGTGACAATAATGATCTTTGCTAGTCTGCTGCACTTTTCGTCTGAATAAACAATACTGTTTTTTTTTATTAATTATTTATGCAGTGACTGTAATGTTTAGCGAATACATGGTTAAATCAATATGGACAATATGAGTACACAGTGGGCTTCAAAAACTTTTACAAAATTTATTTATCTTCAAGAAATAATTTAGCTTTAAATATAGAAAGCTGTTTAAAAATTTGTCGTGCAAGACAAAATGATTAGACGGGCTTCAGTTCATCCTCCTCGTTATTATTATTATTATTATTATCAGTAGCAACAACATCACCACTTTGACATCATTATTGTTATCAGCCTCTTCAGCTTTATCCTTGTGGATACCATGTTAGTGTATAATAATGTTATTACAGGTGCTTTTAAAACTACTTGTTATGCAAGAAAGTCTTCAGGATGCACAATTACATATTCGAAACCTAGTTAAGAAATCAATATATGCACGTGGAAGCATGTCGTGAGAAGCCATAGTCAGACGATGATAATAACCAATCAGTTTCTTATTTATAACGTCATTAAATCATTATATATAATTCATATTAAAATAAAAATGGTAACAATGATGATTATAGTTGTTTTTGCTTGCCTGTGTATCAGCAACAGCAATTTAGAATGTACTTTAGAAATCTGAGTTTCGTAGAAAATATTTTGACATAAAACATGGAATGCATTATCATAAAAAAGCGTATGAAGCAGGCAGAAATGCGATATTGCTAAAATTATTCCTTAATTAATTAATTAGAACATGGAAAGAAAATGGTGAAATACAGTACGTTAACGTATTTATTCAAAAAATATCTTTAATTGCAAATAGGCCAGAACCCTCGAAGTACAAGTATGTGAAGCGTTGTGTAGTTTCCTTAAAAACGGCAAGTAAGTCTGTAAGCTGTTAGGAAAAATAGTGCTGGAAAATAAATATATCAGACTGAATCATTACAGGTGTGCTGATATTTGTTTACTGACTTCATCTCACCCCACTTTTTTTTTAATGAATCAAGGCACTCAAAATGTCAACAAAACTGCGTAAAATGGAAATCGATGCCAAAAGCTACGTGTCCTTTAAATGTCATTCGTCTTAAACAAAGGGAATATTATAAATAATGACTTCATCAGTGGACTGTATATAGCAATCAGTTTCAATCTGCAATATTTTCATTTGGTGTCATCTGTCTGAAGTTCGCGTATTTTTTTCAATTTATATTAACTTCCAGACTTGTACCAACCATATTAAAAGTGGTTCCTTTTCGCATTCTAAATGAACAGCAATGCCAAACAGATCTATAATACGTTGATTGTGGGCATCACCTGGTAAACTTGTAATTACTGTGTAAAGATACTGTTCATCAAATGTTACTGCTTGATTGCAGGGGAGCAGAAGACTGAGATGGAAAAGTGATATATCAACAACAAAAAAGAGAGGACTTCGAAAAAGAGGAAGACGAAACTAGCAAACATCCACAACAAAGTCAAAATGGAGGAAAACCAGCAAATTCAAAACAAGTTTAAGTCATATAAAAATTAAAATGAATTTCTGCTTAGAAAGCAAATATGTAGAGAAACAAAGAGTGCCACAAAATAACGATAAATACAGCTGTTATAGCGTACAGTACCTCTTTTTTTTTTAAATTTGTCGGTCAACAACGTATCCGTAGCGTCTTAGCCCATTGTCATTTATTTAGTAACAGCACATGGGGAACAGGCAGCATACTGTCTTAATAGCCTCTGATCGAGTTTTAAAAGCGTGACTTGTAAATTGACTTGATGGTTATAATTACAGGCTATTTTCTGACTCCATGATAGCAGAGGAAGGCCTGCAAGGGTGCGAAGAAAGGCATGATACTCTAATTAAATGAAATAGCATATTCGAAATCTATTGTGGGTAAATGGTTATAGCAGTGCTGAAGCCCCTTGTGTCAGAGAGAGAGAGAGAGAGAGAGAGAGAGAGAGAGAGAGAGTTATTCTATGCTGACACCAACTCTTAGGGGATAACAGTCTTGTATTTGACGATTTGATGACGTTAATGGTGGTTTACCCGTTGAAATTGCCGGTTACCTGTCGACGCTTCAGCGGGATAACTAAAACGGACATATGCAACAGTTAGATGGATACCTGATGACGTTAAAGGTGGCTTTTGCGGTCGCAAATTGAGTAAAACCCCAATAACGAAGCATCAGACTGATATCCTTATTCTAACACATTCTGGGGAAGAAAAAAAAAAAACTGGCCTATAAAGCGCAGAAAATGTCATTCTCCCTGGCATATTGTCACAAGAACAATCACGTTACACGGGTGTCAGAATATCTATACTATATATGTCTGGTTTTCGTATACCATCCATTCCTCATGTTGTTTTTTTTTTTTTTTTTTTTTCCTTTTTAATAATTAATTATTTTATTAATTATTTTAACATGATTTACTCCTGTTTAGTACACCTGGTATGAAAGAAGACTAACTTTTTTTTCTGTGAAAAGATATTTTTTCTTCATTTTATTGAAGTTTGAAATATACTGATTTAACTTTTAAAAAAAATGAATGTTACAGCTACTACTATTGTTTTGTTGTATCTATTTAAAGCTCGGTGTAAGAAGTGTGGGCAGACATTATGATGTCACCAGTTAAAGCGTGTATGCATGCATCCAATCAGAGGTGAAAACGTGAACTTATTAATAGGACTGGAATCAACTCTGAGGTCTTCATTCGCGGTACTGACTGCATCACATACTTGTTGTAAAGGCCCTCTCCTCAAAATCTGCTCATCGATATATAAATTCGTGATGGCAGCATATTGACTCATTTCTTTAAGGTGATCAAACCGAAAAGAAAAACAAAAGACAGTCTTTTACCGTATCAAACACGGCGGTCGATCATGAAGGAAACAACAACCAGTGGTGCATTATGCCATCAAAAACTGACCTATTGCTTTATCAAACGACAAAATTACTGTTATCTGGTGAGAATATAAATCACTTTTTTTCGGTACGGCGTCAGAACCAGACAGATGGCATCAGCCGAAGACTCCCGTCCAACTTGGATATGAATGATACAAAATGGGACATGTGTGTGCGTAAATTAGCGAGAGAAGCGACATTTCTAAATTATCTTCAATTGTCTTTGATAATTACTTCTTAAAATAACCTCTGTAGAAATCGAGTTCACAGATGTTTTGAAACTGAATACCAAAGATATATTGGGTTCATCTATACTATACGGATAGTATTGTGAACTATGCACATGAATTAATAAAAAAATATACAACAAAAAGACCACTGCTGGCCTTTAATTATTAATTTATTTTCTTAAACTCCTTAAATTTTTCTTCCCCAAAGATTTACTTTTTTCTCTCCCTGTTCAATTGTATTTTCTGGAAGTGGGCTAATAATCCGGGAATTTAAGAAACAAATAAATGTTACAGAGAAAAATGTATGCATATATGATTACAATGATTGTGATGATAAAGCTGTTTAACTCTATTATACACTCGAAGATGAGGTGGTGTTATAGTAACCCGCAATTAGAACAAATGACGTCTATCAGAAGATTGATGGTAATTGTACGCATGCCCACTTAAATGTTACAGTGAACAGTGCCCATCACAAACAGTTATGCTATAAAATAGATGTAGTCTGAACAACGAAAATATTAAATTACATAAAAATAAATGATGAAGATTTACTATACAACCCTCAGAATTTTGCTATGGATATTGACCCAACCCTTCGATCTTCATTTAATTGGTATATCTGTCTATTTAGAAAACAGACACAGATATGCGAAAGAAAAGGAAAGAAAACAAAACACGCTTCGTCTCATTACTGACACGCGTTTTGATGAGTCCCCCCCCCCCATACAGCGTCATAGAAAGACAGCTGAAGTAGATATAAAAGTGAAAACTATAATAATAATAATAATAATATTAATAATAATAATAATAAATGTAATATGCATGTCTTCATTTACAACGTTATTGCATGCAATGTGATTCCGGGTGAAAAATGGATGAATGTAATCCAGTTGTTGAGTTCTCAATGTTTACTTTAATCACACAATATAATTGTTCTAGGACTAAGACTGAGGAGATACGGTACTTCAAAACAAATAAGTCTTCCGTGGAGATAATAGTATTGCCTCACTGGAAACGTCGGTCAATTTTTAGACGAGTAAGAAAGCGATATCATTTTGTAGATCTTTCGAACACCTTCGGCGGAATAGGAGCCGAAAAGAAATATTAATACTTGTTTAATGGCGTGGTTCGCAGACGAAATGATAACCAAAATGTCAGTAAATTTTGATGTATTACTCATGCAAAATACTGCCAAACATAACAAACTCTTGTGGTTGCAAAATTCTTTTCTTACTTGTGATACGTACGTGCATACATAAATACGGATATATACGGCAAAGACGGATGCTTTAATTGACTATTATTACGTAAGAATTACGGTGCTGTTTTACGAGACGCCATTTAATGCACAGTGAAATCGAAAACACGTAACACTGCTGTTGCTTGGTTATCATTATTTTGGGGGGGGGAGGGGTTCTTTTTTTTTTTTTTTGTTTTTCCTTCAGTATTTTTATAGACTAACTGCTCCGTCGGGTACTATGGGTCGCACGTTGCGGGACCAATCGTAAAATTAGGCAGTGTAATGTTTTTCAAAACAAGTCGGGGCCCCGGGTGATCTTAGGCGCTCGACTTTACAGATCAGACATCTGACTTCTGTCTGCGCGGGTTCGAGTCTCAGGCTCGGCGAAATTGGGCATGTGAGATAGCTTGTCAGTAACTTCCGTGAATCGATGGTTCTTCCGAAGTTCTTTCTTCACCAAATATAGTAGCCGCCATGTGGTGAAAAATGGCGCTACAACCATAACAAGAACAAAATATGTCATTTTTAGCAGCATGAAATAAATTTCCACAACAGTAGGCCTATAATATAACAATAATTATGAGTAGAAACGTTGATAAAGTCTTGAGGAAAAGAATATGTAACAACTTGTCTGTGAAACTCCTTTCACTTTCGGCACCACTTTTACTTTGCAAGTTAATTAAAAACTGCATTGCAAAAACGTGTTTTAGTATTAAGGTAAAACATTTTCTAATTATAAAAAATGTAAAATGATTTAATTTTCACCCAAAAGAATTCCAAAGAATGTTTGACAATTTATTAACAGTGTAATAAAACTACGAATCCTCCACTGATATTTAGTTGTGACCCGAAGTTTTAAATTAGATTTCCTAATTTGGCTTTTACACTTCAAGAGTAATTAATTAGAATTCATGTGTCACTAATTACAATGCAGGTGTCATAAATAACTTAAGTTAAAAAAAAAAAAAAATGATACAAGATAAGCATTTTCTTAAGCGTACACCGTAACTTTGTTTCTTAAGAGGCTTTTTAAATTGTAGATTGACTCTGCTTATTGAAATAGTGCAACATTAATATGTTTTAGATTTAAAAGGTAATTCTCTACACGAGGGGAATACGTTACAGATGAAGTTTGATACTTTTTCATGTTTTCGAAGTATAAAATAAACAATTTTTTAAATAAAGTTGTAAGATTCATTTTATTATATTTGTTGTTATCCAAACAGAGTAAGCTGTCTTATTGAGCACATTCCGATGGATCGAAGAAAGCAATTCATTTAGAAGGCATTAAGTTCCAATTTTAAGATCAAAATTGTCCGTTCTATTTGCCAAACCTCGGCACGTGTTAGATCGTTATAATCTGGATAGCGTTATCTACAGATAAACCAGTCATTAATTTATTCTCCAACTCAACATATGAGGTACCAATTACAATTTTCAAGGCTGAGAACTGGGATAAATATTTTATCCAAATTACGAACAGTTATACATGAAGTAACCCTGGGGGATCATTTTCAGTTAATTTATTCGTTTATCATCGTTTCTTTAGTTTACGTTTATCGAAATTTAAAAAAGAAAACAACAACAACAAAAAACAACAAAGCTTAATGACAAAAACAACACATAGAGAGCACACAGAAAGCTATTCGTATCAGTTGCAAATTCATGTAAGCTTCCTGCAGAAAATATTGCTGTCGACAGCTTAAAATTTCTGTAGACTTCGGTGTCATTCACTCCACCGAACAGAATATCCAATGAATTGATAGCATGCAACCGAAATCAATCTCTCATTCTTTATGTTTTTGGGTACGAGATTAGCAGACGAGCAATAGTATCAGCGTAAGAAGCATTGTAATGTGGACAATAACGATGCATCGTACTGTATGGAGTGACCAAAAACATAGGTAAACTTTGTACCATTTTAAGTTCTTTGTTTAAATTGAGTATTTGATGCAAGATGGCGGTTTGCTACAATGGTGTATATTTTGAAATCTTTGAAAGGATGACCCATTCAAACATGTGCATTTGAAGTGATTATTCTCGTATTCATTATTTTATAGTGTTCCGTATAATGTGTTTCCATTCCTTGTTAGCCATAAAAGTTTTATCTTGTTCAAACAAATCCATAAGGTGTTTCAAGTCATATTTGCGAAAAATTCTATATACGTATGAGGAATAAATCCCTTATGTTTCATAAGGTCATTCCTGCAAAGAAGGTATAAAGTCTCATTAAAATATTCTTTATGACAACGTATTGTCATACATATTACATCATTTGCAACGGAATTTACAACGTATTGTCATACATATTACATCATTTGCAACGGAATTTCAGCGACAATCCTGTTCAGTCGAAGCATAGTTTCGCCTACTGCAGTCCTGGTTTAATGTGAGAATTCTTGAATGTGCTTCGCACTGGTGCTAATTTTTAAAAGTCTTTCTATCCAGTCTTTGACTACACTTCGCAAACATAAAGCGATATTAGAATAACAATCTTTTTATAAAAACTCTCAGTTGTTAAGGGGTTTAATTTACATTCCATTTTCCTAGTCTTGATAAGGGAATATACAGATTTTCTTCGTTTTAAAGAGGCCTTTTGTACTTTTGCTACACAGCTGGCGTCAGAGCTCATTGGGATACGGACGTGTTCAATAGTCCAGGAAATAGGAATAATGGTCGGGCTTATTTTCCAATTAAACTGCAATCTTTCTTCTGTCTGTTTCGTTTGAAAACAATGATGCAGTTCTTATTCTCATTCAAGGTTAACAAGTACAATTGCGCGATATCAAGCATTGGTTGCATGGGAGCGATATCAAGCATTGATTGCATTTGAGCGATACCAAGCAATACTTGCATACGAGCGATGTCATGAGCGATGTCAATAATTGATTGCATATGAACGATATCAAGCAATACTTGCATACGAGCTGGGGTTGTGGCTTTAAGAGTGATATTATCAGTCAACGCAGGGTTTCCAGAACAAATTGATCCTTCAGTTACTCCTAATTTTGAATCTTCCAGAAACTTTAGCATACGATTGATATATACCTGTTACAGAAGCGCAGAAAACACACCACCTTGGAAAACCTTGCCTGATATGGTATAGGTATAGATTTTGTGGATTTGTACCAACAGTACGATGATTCCTACCTAAATCACACTGAAGAGTTTGCCAATAATTCCCGATAGAAAAAGCTTTATGAAAAGTCTCTCATGCCATAGAGTGTCAAATGCTTTCTCTGTGTCCAAACAAAAATGCGGCACTTGATTCTAAGTCTAGGTGAGGTTCATGTAAGTTAAAAGATGCCTCTGTGCAGCACAGCCATGTTTTGGAAGCCCTGCTGTTAAGCATTCTGAAAAGTTTACATTTTAGTTTTGTATTGTGTATTAAAATTCAAGGCCAGATTAACCCATTGGCTAATAAAGGCTATAGCTTTAGATCCTCGTATTTTGAAGGATTTCTTTTAGGCCCTCCATTCCATGTTGTAGCAACAGCTGAGCGATGGTAGCGCTATTAAACCTATGCCACTCATAACATTAATCCAGCACTGATTAAATCTATTATATATTTATTTTTTCAAATAATTTGTACCAAGCTTGTAGAAAGAAACAGCTCTGCAGCTGTCATGATAATTTTTACACGTTCCTCCACCCTTGTAGATTGGTACGATTCGGTCGACTTTCCAGTCCTGTGGTATATAATAGTTTTGTAGCATGTTACTGAGTAGATTTGTAAGAATTTCTATAAATTTCATGTCACTATATCTTAAATGTTCGTTCTAAACAGCATCTATCCCAGTTGCTTAACCTGTGTTGTTGTATGAATACTGATATTTCGGTAAAGATAAAGTTTTCATTAAAAACTAGGTCTTTAAGGTCGGTTTTTTAATCTATGTATAGCTAGAGTATTACTTATTCTATGAGGTGTATATGTGTTTCAAGTATTTGGCAAACAAGTTAGCTATTTCTTGTGGATTGCATACTGCTGCTGCTACTCCCTCAGACTGTGCTTTCGAAACAATTTTTAGAGTTTCTGCCCCTATTAAGTCGTTTATCATACAAATTTCCAGTAAAATCCTATACTTAACTCTACTGCTTCGTCTCAAACAATAAACACACGTTCTTCGTATGTATTAACAGCTTGTGCTTGAATTTTCCTAAATTCTCTCATGGCCTCCTTCTATTTTCAGTAGTGGACATACATTAAGCCCTGAGCCTCCTATTTTCAATCCAAATCCTTCATCACCTTCATAGCCTTTTCATGTGCTTTATAAACATCAGGTGAATATACGGTTTTGTATATGGATTATATGTCTCCTATTGATAGTACTTAATGCAGCCCCTTTTTAAGAAGCACGAGTTTATTTCATTTTCCAATTTGTTCTGAGCTGGTGGAATGGAACCTAATCGTTTAATCTGTTGTCAGCCTCAAGATGGTAAGATATAAACCTTCCTGTGTCAGCTGAATGCCAGGAAACAGTCCTTTGTCAACCTCAGAATGGTAAAATATAAACTTTCCTGTGTCAGCTGTATACCAGGAAGCAGTCCTTTGTCAACCTCAAGATGGTAAGATATAAACCTTCCTGCCTCAGCTGTATGCCAGGAAACAATCGACCTCAAGATGGTAAGATATAAACCTTTTTGTGTCAGCTGTATGCCAGGAAGCAGTCCTTTGTCAACCTTAAGATGGTAAAATATAAACCTTCCTGTGTCAGCTGTATGTCATAAAGTAGAAAGGGAAGAGATATTTAAAGGATCAGCAGACCTCATGACTGGAACAGAGAAGGTGCTGCACATGTGATCACAAAACAAACATGTATCATGTTTTCCAAAGAAATCACAGTCGAAGACAAGGGCGTAGCTACGATATATGAATAGTATGCAAAGTATAGGAACCCATGAATTATTTTTGTACGGTATGGATTAGGTAGTGGCCCATTGGAAAGCTTTGCATTGGGGCCCAAATATTTTAGCTACGCCACTGGTGGAACAAAACTTTTGCCGAAAAGAATAAAATCAAGATATATCCTAAGAGGCTAAACAGTGCAACTCAATCCTTTGTTCAGGTTTGTTTTATTTATGGCCATTTATTTTTATTTTTTTCAATAAAGTTTCTCAGCAGTTGGCTTTTGTACCATGACAGAGACTGAAGGATATCAACAATTCTCGGTAGAAATGAAGATTTTGTATCAGCAGGAAGATAAAGCGCCAAATGCAAAAAGTGGAATTTGCTGAGGTCATGCAATTTAATTGCGACGATTCGGTCTTTACAGCAAACTGATTGTTTTACAGAATATACACGATTTTTCTTTAACACTGTTATTGCCACACCACTCTTTTTCGACTTTCAGTGTCTGCAGTCCATTATGAGTATTCCAAAGTATTTACCTGGCAACTGTTATAATCAAGCTGAGAATTATTCAGTCCTTTAAACCTTACACATTTAAAACCAAACCTTGTACCCTCAGCGCAAGCTTTTTAATTTTGAAAAATAAGTCGTGAACGTCGAGTGTAATGTTAAAGGAATGTTATTTTTAGTAGACGGAGCAGCCTAATATGCATTGAAAGGTGCATGGATCATGACGCGGATGCTAGCATAGGTAATAAATGATAGTCAATTCATGTTTAACCAGTTTGATAAAAGTCATAATTAAGTATAATTTAAAATGTCGGTGCTTTGACTGTAATTAAAAGAGCAATTACTCTTCTTCTTTTTCTTCTTCTTCATATTATTCTTATTCTTCTTATTATTGTTATTATTTAATAAAAGACATAAAGAACCATATACATATGTATGCATAATCAAAGTGTTAATGAAAATATTCAGATGACAATTTTTGTTTACCAGATCAATGATGAATAGAAATGTAAAAAAAAAAAAAAATATTTTAAAATAATGACTTATATGAGTAACGCGTGGAGGCGATCTAGCGAGGACTATATCACAAAGGAACAGACTAATGCTTGGGACGGAGCTGCTGTTAAATTGTGCCGTTAGTCTTGTAATGTATATCTATATTATGTATATTATTTTAAAGATAATGATTTTAATAAGAGCTATTTAGTCAACAACATTTTTTTTGTAATGCTAATGTCCTATGAATGGATTGTACTGTAAAAATGAGTCATGTATGATACGTCGTACTATTTCATTAATAAATTCAAAGGTCGATAATTTAGTAAGCATCACCTAATCCAACGAGGACATTTATACTGCTAAGAGGCCAGACTGACCTAGTTCCTGACTGACTAGAACTCTAAAAAAATTTTGCTGACTGCAAATGGGTATTTCACAATAGTAGATGATTCATAGAAAGATTGGAATCAAATTCTTAAACCTCGAATTGAACTGTTTAGCTATTGTATTTTTTGTTTAATATGTATCTCTAGGAAACCTACAGCTATGCCAAAACTACAAAAACATCAGTTTGATCAGTCACCCGAGAAAAGTCACGCTGAAGATAATTCTCAACAGACTAAAACCTCAAGCAGAGAAAATTATTGCTGAAGAGCAGGCAGGCTACCGAGCAGGAAGGAGCACCACAGAACAAATCTTCAATCTCAGACTCCTTTGAGAGAAATACCTCCAGCATCAGCAGAATCTATACCATGTCTTTATAGATTTCAAAAAGGCCTTTTATATGTATGGCATGCAACCTTATGGGTAACTATGAGGAAGTACAACATCAGTTCAAACCTGGTACAGGTTGTTGAGCACCTCTATGACAAAGCCACCAGTGCTGTCCTCATCAATGGCAGCAGAGTAGATTGGTTTCGAACAACAGTTGGAGTCAGACAGGGATGTATACTGTCACCTACACTCTTCAACATTTTCCTGGAAAGGATCATGGAGGATGCCATGCATGACCACAAGGGCACTGTCAGCATCGGAGGAAGAACAATCGCCAACCTTCGTTTCGCAGGTGGTTTAGCAGAAGATGAAAAAGAACTAGCTGACTTGGTTCAGCGACTCGACACAACCTCCACAGCATACGGCATGGAGATCAGCGCCGAAAAAACCCAAACTGATGACAAACAACACCAATGGCATTAGTGCAGAAATAAAGGTCAGTGGACGGAAGCTGGAAAGAGTAACAAGCTTCAAGTACTTGGGATCAATTATCACAGATGAGGGCTCCAAACCAGAACTACTTTGCAGGATTTCCCAGACAACAGCAGCAATAACAAGGTTGAGACCAATATGGAAAGATACCAGTATTGCTTTAGGTTCCAAAATAATAAGGCTGACGCGCTCGATTGTCATATCCATCTTTCTGTATACTTGTGAAACATGGAGGCTCACATCAGATCTACAAAGAAGGATTTAAACCTTCGAAATGAGATGCTACCATGTAACCAACGAAGAAGTCCACAACAGGATCCAACGAGCCATTGGATCCTATGAAGACCTCTTGACCCCTGTAAAAAGGCGCAAACTGAAGTGATATGGTCATGTCTCAAGATCATCTGGACTAGCAAAATCAGTCTTGCAAGGCACAGTGCGAGGGTGCAGAAGAAGAGGCAGACAGAAAAAGATGTAGGAAGACAACATTAAGGAGTTGACAGGCATGGGATTTGGAGATTCCCAAAGGGCTGTAGAGAACAGGTAAAGATGGAGAGAATTGGTTGTAAAGTCAACTGTGGTGCCCCAATAACCTCTTGGGTTAAGGGATTGATGATGATGATGATGATGATGATGATGATGATGATGATGATATTGGCGACTTAGAATGTGGAAACACTCATTCTGAAAGTTTATATTTGTCTTGAAATAGTATTGAGAGGCTTCATTTATTAAATTTGATATCATTCGTTGGAACTACAGTACCGTACCGTTTATTAAAGGACTCGAATATACAGTATCTTTTGGATTTATTGTAAAACATTTAAAGAAATTTTAGTTTTAATTATTTGGATTTACCATGAAACATTTTGTACTTATAGCTTTTGAATTTACCGTGAATTAAATTAAAGTACATTCAGATTTAGCAAAGTGATTTTTCTGTGGTGTTAGCACAAAAGAACATTACAGTTTTCATTCGGAATACCTGTGGATCATATCAAGATTACTTGGAATCGATATAACGGTTTGGGAATATTAAGAATTCATTAACCACTGAAAGTTATTTTTAAGCCTTTCACTTGTATTGTAGGGATAGAAATTTATATTGTCAGTTATAAAACGTGTTTGTTGTCACTCTTCCTTGTCACATAGTTTAAGCCCCTAGATCGTAACAATTAATACTAAAAAGTGAGTGTTCTGAAGGAGTTAATGCTATGGGTGAAAAGAGGAGGCATTTTACTTACCATCCGCATACAAAGGTGAGTCGAAATAAATTTATTAATTACAATCGAGTGGCCGATAGTCCGACACTATTTGTGCTGAAAACTCCACAGTAAATAGTGTCAAGCAATGTTGGTTTTTGCTACCAGTCATGTCAGAGAAAGGTGGAGAACTATTTGTTGGTCTGCTCCATGAACGCGATTGGTCTGATCCACGCGTTTTTCATTTCTGTCAAATCCGTCACGCCTTTCGTTATCTTTCTTTTCGTGGTTTTGTATTTTCTTGTATATAGTGTTGCTTTCTTTTGATAAGACTAACCAATAATGTTCTTGTTGTAATTAATTGTTCTTGTATGGCTTATATCTCTTTGGTCTCGTTTGTTCCCAGACTTGTTGGTTACGTTAATTCTATCCATGTTTAACGGCAACTTTGTCTCACTTAATTATTTGGTTTATTTAGTAAGTCAGTAGTATGATAACAGTGGTTGGAGATTTTGGTTACTGATCTTGGTTAAAGATCTCTCTTCCCCTCTCCCATAATCGAGTAGTATGATAATAGTAGTTAGAGATTTTGGTTTCTGCTTGCTTCATTTACTTAACCGAAATCATGAAGTCTGATTAATGCAAATGTATTGAAAGCATCAAGCACTGTAAGTTTTGCATAAATGTTTCTGTCTTTTTGACTGCTCATTGCACAATGTGCAAAAACATGTTGATCATATTTTCATTTTAAACAATTTATTATTTGTAACAAGTCTGTGATGAATGATTTTTGACTGAAAACTCAGGATCCACGTAGTATCTTTAACTCTGAAAGGTAGTATATTTATCAATGTTCAATCATATTATCGGTAGTTATGATTTCCTGGAACATTCCATATTTTCTGGAGTTATAAAGTAAATTCTCTATATTTCTCTATGAATACCTAAAAGAAAGGCTTTTTACATTTTCATATTTTATCAGTATGAAATTTGTTCACTAGGTCTCCAAGGTTTTGCTTATTTTTCTATAATATTTTTCCAACCCTGGTTACAGCATAAAAAAATTCCATACCATTACATAAAATTTATACTGGTACTATCATTTTAACTGAATTCTACAAAGATGAGAAAGAACCTATTGTCACCGACTGTATCATTAATAATTGAACTGAACTTTGCACACGATTATAATGTAATAAGATTGTACCATTTATTTTAATATACTTGCTTTACCACAAAGGCATGGATAAGATATCGTCAGTGGTTTTGGTGGAGTAATCATCCCAAATTTCATTTAGTTAAATTGCACAGAGAAATTAGAAGCAATCTGGAAACTCGTAGCAAATTGGCCTTTTAGATATCTTTCTCCGATACGTACAATTGGAGTGATAAAATCTGTAGCTTTGCCCAGGCGTGTCCATTGCTTCACAATGTTATCTGACCCGCCAATGAATTTATTTCGCTAGCTTCAGGGTATTCAGGGTATTCGTTTTAAATCTCTTTGGAGTGTACAGGGTGATAAAGTAACAAGATGCATTCTTGTAAATTATGAAGATGGTGGATTAAAATTGCCCCATATTCGGTCTTTCTGTCGAACACTAAGACTCTCATTGATTAAAAAAATGATCGATCCTCTAAATTATGTTTCCTGGAAACCGTTCACTGTCTGTTCATTAAAAAAATTGCAAGCAATAGTATCTTTTGTTTAAAGAAACAAAAGCTCCCAAAATATTTCACGAATTTGTACAGC
>JAECUM010049670.1:0-28737 GCA_016617855.1 Megalonaias nervosa | reverse complement strand
ATATATATATATATATATATATATATATATATATAGAACACTGTCAGAGCAATTCTACGATAGTTTGTCCACAGCAACAATATTTCCAAGCAACGACAAAAATGCACCTTAGTGGCCTGATCTGCGTCTCAGTCGTAGTGACATTATTTAATCCAAAGACGTCTCCTGATACATCTACAACCAAGCCACACAAAGTTGATTGACTAGTCGGAAAGGTCTATTACCTGTCAATCAGATGCTTATTCAATATGTATAGGGCAATTAAACTGTATTTAACCTGAATTACTGAAGGGAATTATTAATTTTACGCAGTTATATTTCTTACTTATACGTGTTCAACTGTGTGATTTTTCCCTCTCGAACAAACAAGCAAATCTGATGACGAAGATACACTGAAGAAAGAGATATGTATGTATGTTCACATGCTCTTGAACATTTAAGCGAACATTCTGGAAAGCAGTTTCTTCGAGGTCCATGATCAGCATACGTGCAAGCATATACAGTACATATATGAAAAAGTACAAAAGAACTTGGGTAATCGGGTCATGAAGAGAATGTAAAATATTGGCGTGAATATTTAAAAAAAGTCAAATCCATCACCAGGTAGCAAAATGATAACGTAACCAGAATATTATATAGGCTCCCGGTTAACACGTCTAATTGTTCTTCTCACTGTATAATTATATTTCTGTCTGGCCGTATTAGTCATAGTTAGAACACTGACATCTCACCTCTGTCGGCGTGGGTTCGAGTCTGGGGTTCTTCCTCCTCAAAATTTACTGTCATCCATCCATAGCCTATCATGTGCTTAAAAATAGCGTTAATGCATAACAATATATATATATATATATATATATATATATATATATATATATAATCGGGTTGTAGAAAACATCCGTAACAAGAAACATATATTCTATCCGGTTGGAGTGTTGCTTGAAGAGCAATAAGCGGCTGAAGTTACGAAGTCTTTAACCAAACGGATTGCGTCTCCCCACCAAAAAAATAGATATCTCCTTTAATTACTCGAACCTTGTGCCCGACTAATTTTAGAATCATAATTTATTTTTAATAGCTATTGTATGATCGCCATGCGTGTTCTTATCCTTAATTTGTGCTCCGAAAGGATCACATCAAAGGAATACAATTTAGATAATTTACCAATCTGAGGACACAAGTATGCCATTAAAGAGCATTATGTTAATAGACAGGATTTGCTTCCCGTGTCTTGACGGTAACAGACAAGGAGAGCCAAAGGCGAGTTAGGATGGGAGATAACGAGCATTCTTAAGTTATGGAGTAAACGCTGAGTATCAGAATTATTAATAAAGAACAAACGCATCGACCTCCCAAACTACAGTCAGGCTTTCTACCATTTGAGCCATCCGAGCCGACACACCCAACCCTACCTGTTACATTTTCGTCCTGCATTTTGTAGACATATCCATGTGTCTCGAGGTCGAACTTTCACAAAACTGAATCCTCCCTAATCGGTTGGAAGTGCAGTCTTGAAATCATGCACCAAATGTAACAGGGAAAAATGCACGGCCGGACAGGGGCTCGAACCCGGGGTCTCCCTAGCTCTAGACGGGCTCTCTACCATACGAGTCATACGAGCCGACATGCCCACTTCTACACGTTAGATGTGATTTGCAGGACTTCGTATTATGGACACCTGAGCATGAAACAGAATCTAAGAAAATCCAAAATGCCTTTAGCGACACAATCTAGATAGATGTATTTAAAAAAAAAATCCAATGTTTCATTATTTTATTCTCCCGCCCCTCTCTTTTTGGGGATCGTTGCTGGCGCTCGAATTTACAGATAAATGACAGATCTCACTTCTGTCCACATAAGTTCTAGTCTCGGATCGATCAACGTTTGTATGCGATAAAGCTAACCAGTAGCTTGCCGTTGGTCCATGGTTCTTTCCAGGGTCTTCTCGAGTTAGTTCTTCCTCCACCAAATATATTGGCCACCATGGCGTTACATTCCATGAAACATATACCTAGTCAGTGAAGGGCAAAAAGGGCAGTTTTATTTATTAAATGACATTGCTTGAAACCTATCATTCCTTTGTTGATGGGTGTACACTGATAAAATGAACTGCTTCTGATCGTCCATTTTTGTCACATAATATAAGAGGTATATTGTCAAGCGATCATATCTTTCATACACCATGAAATAATTACATTTTAAATAACAAACACGTGATCTCTGATGAGTTGACGTCACTTCGATCCAGTTAACGATTCAAACGTCATTTCCAGCACTCTGATGTACTAAGTAAGGTATGCTATCTAAATGCACACATTGAATTTCGACGCTGGTTTTTACTTTTTTTCAATAAAAAAGTCGATAATTCACATGAGCAGGTACCTAAATTATTTGTTTTCTACCACGTGAAAGATGGTGTGCTTCAAGAAAGATTTAATCTAAATGAAGATGAAATCATTAATGCTTAGTCATACACCGGAATATCCACACTGGTTCCTATTGGTACGGCCTTCGCGAAACTTGTTTCCGTCAGATATACTATAGTATTCTATCGATTGCGTATATCCATGAGAAACGGTTAAAACTCGTTTGGAAGAAAGACTTCCTGTTTAGAAAAAAATTACACGAATAAGAACATACAACATGTCAACTGCAGCCTCTGCATTTCTGACCATCTCATCCCACCTACAACAATAATCTAAACAATTTGTATGCCATAAATAAATTAGGACCGAAAGGTTTCCAACAGTTAGCACACACACACACACACACACACACACACACACACACAGAGTCGTACACAGTCGCAGACGAAGGGAACTCAAAGACATCAGGACTCAGAGATACTGTGGCTCGACACAAATATAATGGTCAAGTTTACATATTTACAGCTTTAAAAATCAATGAAAAATGATTTTTGTGTTCTCATAAAGAATGTATTGAAATATACACGTTCAATGATTCGCATCTGAAATGAGCATCTGTTAAACAGTAGTGAATTGGAAGCTGAAGTTGTAAAGATTGGATCAAAATCGCTGAGAATTTAGAAGTATAAAGAAACCAACAATTAGAAGTATAAAGAAACCAAAAATATGAGAGAGAGAGAGAGAGAGAGAGAGAGAGAGAGAGAGAGAGAGATTGTATTCATCTTATTTTCAAACAACTGACTGCAAAAAGATGGTTGACTTAAATACTAAAAGGGATTCTCAAAATTTTATTAAAACTTTAAGATGACACGTGCATGTAAATTGGTTCCTTGATAGATGAAGATAGCAGTTTTGGTGCCCTTGCCCTTGTTTTAATGAATGAGTGGCATATCCAGTGCCGGATCAAGGACTTCCGGGCCCAAGCACTGAAAATATTATGGTGCCCTCTCCCTAGTAAATGTGAAACTCAAAAAACAATATTAAAATCTGAAAAGGTGGGAAAATATCAGTGTTGCCATCATTCCAAATTAAAATACTCCTACATGCAGGTCGAAATGGTCATATATAATTCATTCAATTTTATCATCAACAATTAATTAGAATTTTGTTTTGGTGCCTCAGTTGGGCTGGTGCTCTAAGTACGTGCTTAGAGTGCCCGATGGATAATCCGGCACTGGGCATATCCACTAAAATTAAACTAGTCAGTTGCCTTATTCTGTCTTCTTTTTTTCCTAAATTTTAAATTTCTTTCGAAAAGACGCAGATAAGACATTTAAGTATATCTACGCGTATAGAAGGAGCTGTCGCCTTTATCGGCACACAATAAAGTACTTTGTAGCTAATGTTGCTACGAACTGAACACCTGACAGTGTAAGAAATCATGCGATTTTCTTACAAAATTGTTGAGATACTCCGATAGAACAATAAAGGAAAATAATAATATTGCAAAAATCTTGGAAGTACATTACTGCCCCAGCCCCATGATGTACAACTCCTCGGAAACAAGGCATTTTCTTATTTTTATCTACTTCAGAGCTACAACCCTTTCGGAACAAACCTTTTATCTAAGCCGTCGACTTAAAAAGTTCATTGAAAAAACCCAGAAAACAAACCCATATCCCGAAACAACCTCCCCAACCCCTAACCCCCCAACAACAAAATAAACAAAACAACAAAAAAACGTCCTTTACAAGCCAATATATATATTAACCCTTTGCATGCTGAAGTTTATCATAAGAAAATGAAACGTGCTCATCATCATCATCATCATCATCATCATCGTCATCATCAACAACAACAACAACAAAACAGGAATGCCAACAAAACACGAAGACAAAAGAAGTATAAACAGTACCAGCAGAACAACAGCGACAATAGCAGCATTATTGCCGAATAATTTTAAGGGTCGTGACGTTAGTAGCAGTAGTTAAATCCGGAAAGCGGGAGCTTGTGTTTTGTGGATAGGGATAAGCAGGAAAGGGTATCAAATGGTAAAAATCACCTTACCACACACTTTCACACCACAATTAGCTGAATTTCACTAGTGTCCAGACGATTTAATTATATGGAGTAAATTAAGTGTGGTACCGAGTTGCTAATTACGATTAAACCAGATACACGCCTTCCTGCAAGCATGTTTCAATACTGAATTCATAATATTACCTTTCATTACTCCAGATTGAAAAGGTATATTATGTACCAGTATGTGAAGCATAAATAATTATTTATCATAAGTAAACATCTTTAGAGAAAATATGTTGATTGTACCTTTTATGTCGTTGTTCTTTTCATACATTTACAACGATACTGTACCCTGTAGTTCCTGCTAGACATGGCCTACTGCATCTAAATCCATTCTATCCAACTGTGTATGTGCAGACGTATGTATGTGGTTTAACAGCACACCAGCACAATTCGGTTTTATAATGCAACCAAAAGTTAAAGTCTAAAATGTGCTAAAGGTACCTGATTAAAATCGAGGTGTTCAATAAGTAGATGAACTTGTATACATAAGTAGATGAACTTGTATACATAAGTAGATGAACTTGTAATGATCTTGCCTTGCGGAAACATAGCATTTCAAAAGAATAAGAGTTGCGAGTTGCGTGTGAGCTGCCTGATTTCAAGCGAATGCCGTCGACTCTGAGCTATGAACCCTTGATTTGAAGCAAACATTAACGACGCTGAGCTACCAGCGCATGCGTTCAAGCAAATATCGTCGACTCAAAGCTACCAACGCATTATTCAAAGCAGATACCGACTACCTTATGCTACCATCGCATGCTTTCAAGCGAACATAGATCCACAACCTGCTGTATGTTTGCATTGTCTGACGGCAGATCTGGGTCTACTCTGTTCGCAGTTGAAAATGCATTATTAGTAGATAAACACAGTACATATATAATGTGATCGCCTATCGACCACTGTCTTTTTAATCGAACATCTCATTATTGTACGAATAAGAAAAAAATTAAGCAAACATCTATGTAAATATACATTTACTTGTATCTGATTTTGGTTTCATTGCTATTAGATAACATTCCTTTCGTAGTAGTGTACGTGTAACAAATACGCTTTCATCTTGTATTTAAATATTGCCACTCTAATGCAAACAACAGCTGAAAGTCTGCGCATTCAGGTTATTTCAGTTCATGTTGGGGTAAATTTATTGATTCAACGAAAGCTTTTATTAAAGTCAACAAATAAAGGACTTCTTTATGTCTTAGTGATTTTTTGTGGTGTCACTTTCTAAATGAATAACTTTGTGCTTTGGTATCGCAAGGTATTCAAATTGAAACCACTAATAAAAAAAGGTATATCGAGATTCATATTTCAAATCGAGGCCACTAATACAAAAAGGTATATATACATAGATTCACATTTCAAATTACGGCAAGTAATTAAAAAAGTGCATGCTGGAAATACAGCAGCATATTATAAGCCTCGAATAACCAGGTAAAGTCAGAGCAAACTGCCCGTTTTTATCGGTCATTCCGTTCGTCTTAAAACCATATAACGATAATACACGATTGGATAAGATCAGTGCCGGATTACCCATTAAGCACACTAAGCACGTGCTTAGGGCACAAGCCCAACAAGGCCCAGAAAAAAATCAAATTAATTGTTGATGATAGAATTTAATGAATTATATATGACCATTTCGATCTGCATGTACGAGTATTTTGATTTGGAATGATGACAACACTGGTATTTTCCCACCTTTTTAGCATTTAATATTATTTTTTGTGTGTAAGTTTCACATTTTATAGGAAGGGGAGGAGGCACCATACTATTTTCAGTGCTTAGGGCCCTGGAAAGCCTTAATCCGGCACTGGATAAGATTAAATGTGCGCATGAAGAGAATCAAATATTTTTAAACCTAAGGAGAGACCTGGATATTGAAATAGTTTCATATTATATATTTAACATACTGTACTTAAATACATACATACATACATACATACATACATACATACATAGTAAATTAGAAAACTTAACTCTGGGAAATTCTGCATTCTCATGACATGCACAAAATGTAAACGGAATCTCGATGAGAGCCCATCAGTTCGCGTTTCTATTGTTCCGATTTACAGATTTCCTGCTGAATCTTCTGCCGTACGAACAACCGACACTCAGAACGTTGTTTTCGTGATTTTATCACAAATTGTATCGACAACTTGGAGCTAATAAAACATCTTTTTTACCCTTTCAAAAAGATGTTTCCTGAAACCTCCCGGTAATGACTGTGGTAATGTCGTGTACGATGTTTTTACAATAGTTGCTTTCATTTACAGTAAAGTTATTTGCATACATATTGAAAGATGGCGCTATCCACAGTCATATTAAACTTCCAAATAAACTACGCTAACATTTTCTTATCGTTAAGTTGTCGACATTTTTTATCATTATGTTGTCATCTGGTTTCGGTGTTTGTGTTTGGATTTTTGTTTTTGAGCAGCAGAGAGTGTGAACCCTACAAATTATTGTTCGAACGAATATATTTAAACATGAAAATCATACTAAATAAAGCAAAAATATAAGGTGAATAACACTAAACCAGAACCTCTAACCGAACTGAGATTCTCTCTACGTGGGTTATTTACGCTGTTACTCGCTCGTGACACCTGTGTTTGTAAATGCTATGCGTGTTCGTTTATGTGCTCGTGCGTGTAATTTTTGTCAGTCCACCGTCTCTGCTGCTGTGGTTTTTATCCAAATATTTTATCAAGTCCGTTACAATATCTCGACCTAGGATCATGTAAATTTATTGTTATAAATCCAAACGGGGTAGCTTTAACGTGTACAAAGAAATTTTTGAACTTAATCATATCCATGTCCCCTGAACACCAAGTATAATAAATATTCTGCAGCGTATGATTATCAACTCCGTTAAATACAACCAAAATATTGTAGTTGTCTCTGATCACTTTAGGTATTTGTGTATAACGCTGGGTAACATAAATCACGTCAGTATTTTTATGCCTGCCTCTGGAAAATATCCGAGCTGGATTTGATTGTTTGTCCAGCATCACATCGTCGTACACTACTAAATTATTATAACGTCCATCCAGGTCATCTACAGATGGCGCTTCATCAATATCAGTGATAAAATCAATAACACTGACTCCATCACTGTCACTGTCTTCATATAACGATTTTGCATTTTCATTAAAATCTTTAAGTACTTCATAGCATCGTTAATCATCTACAGATGGTGCTACTAAATATAGTTTATCCCATTTGAGCCATCTCATTATTAAATTAAGCAATAATTGCGTCTTACCACTTCCAGATGGTCCAATTGTTATCATTCTAATAGAATTCGGTAGCGCTGGGTGATGTTTGACTGGCTCCTGTTTTCGTGTCACCGAAAAGTCAATTATATCCATAATAATAAGTAATATGAATCTATATTGTGTTCGATGCAAGGCACCCACCCCCACCGCTGGATTAACAACAATAATAACAAAAAATAAAATACGCGCACTGAGAGGTAAGTGTGAAAAATATGGCACAAAAAAATACAAATTTATTTTGTCTAGCACAAAGACAGGAGGTGATATCGCTGCTTCGTTGAGAAAATTACCAGGGACTCCGTGGGCAAAGTATCCCGAAGAAAAACATTTACCCGGATACAATTTTTGTGGTCCTGGAACTCGACTTGATATCCGACTTGACGAACGAGATCATCCAAAACCAGGAGAGTATCCAATAAATAAGATTGATCAAGCGTGTCACGTTCATGATGTGTGGTATAAAAGCAAGGATTTACAACATCGGCATCTCGCAGATGTGAAATTGATTTATGCGTTAAATTCTATACCTGATAAATCTCTCAGAGAAAAACTTGCTACTTTTCTAGTGAAATCTGCTAGGAAAGGTAAACTAATGCTAGGGGCTGGTAATTAATTATATAACTATTATAATGGAATCTGTTTATTATAGCCCAAGAGGATATTGGAAGGACAGAGCAACGATTAGTAAACTTTCTGAAGCAGCAAAAGTCTCACGTGCTGTTGCTGCAGCGTGGTTAGTACGACAGGCAATATGGCAAATCTATCTACGTCCACCTAAAAAAATTCATTACGCGTATTTTGATGTCAGCGTTCCCAATGAAGTTCATCAAGCAGATATTTTGTTTTTACCTCACGATACTATTAAAACACGTGGACGTCAATCACGCACATACAAATACGCGTTAACTGTCGTTGATGTTGCAAGTAGATATAAAGAAGCGGAACCATTATCAAGAAAAACAGCATCTGAAGTTGCATCTGCGTTTGAAGGAATTTATCAAGGAGGACCTTTGCGATGGCCACAGTTGCTACAAGTTGATCCTGGCAAAGAATTTCTTGGTACAGTATCATCTCTGATGAAGCAACATAATGTCAAAATCAGAAGAGGACACACTACAATTCATCGTGATCAGGCAATAGTTGAACGATTTAATCGAACACTCGCTGAGCGGTTATTTGGATACCAGTATGCGAAGGAAATAATTCAGAGCGACATGAGATCTCGTGAATGGGTTGCAAGATTACCAAGTGTGATAGCTGCGTTAAATAATGAAATTACTCGTGCAACTTCTATGAAACCTATTAATGCAATTACAAAGAAACATATACCCCGTAGCGATGGCTACGGACAACGACGTGACTTTTCAAAACAGCCAGTGTTAGGTAATGTGACTGTGAGGAATTTATATGAACCTGGTGAACTTGAAGGGGGTAAAAAAAGACCAACTGATCCTATCTGGAGTGTGACTACACATAAAATTTCTAGCGTGGTTAGATCCACGGGTAGACCTGCAATCTACAGACTGGATTCGAATGCTCCTCAGCGTGAATTTGTGCGTGAACAGTTCCAAGTAATTCCTGAGGACACACAATTACCACCGCGTTCACTTTTGTAATTTTTGTCTGAATTTGATAACTGATCGGTGCATATCATTGTATTTATTATGAAAAATGTACCGATCCGTTATCAAATTCAGACAAAATTTTATGTGGATTCAATATCATGATCAAACATACTAAACCACCGCGTTTATTTTTGTAAACTGGCACCCCGACGTTGATTGCATTCAAGACAGGTCAGCATCACATTTTCGCGTGTGTGACCAATACTGCTATTAATTCTGTCTACGGTAAACTGTCTTGGATTATTACTCGAATATTCCCATAGCATATTACAGTTACAACTTGCACAATGATTATTCTGTCATTGTTTTAGTGTTAATTAATTCAGCGTCGATATCAAAGTCGCGATTATTTTTTTTTTGTCACATTGCTTATAACCAAATAGTTTTTTTCTTATTACGCCATTGCTAGCAGTTTGATTATTATTGTCTGCAAAATTCATAATAAACCTGTGCAGTTGAGTTATTCTTCTGACTCGAGACACTGCGAGATAAACTAAATTTGACCATTCGATTCTATCATCGACAATCCAGATATTTGTATCAGTAATAGTTAGTCCTTGTGACGAATTAATCGTTATAGCACATCCTAATTTCCACGGATTTGTCTCCATGATCAACGCGCTCTCAACAACATCAACATCAACCAAAACAATATCATTTAATACAAGATTTTGTTTTTCATTTGTTTCTGGAATTTCAACTTCAATATTCTGTCGTCGTGTATCCGCTGGGCGATAACACAATGGTACGGGTAGATTTGAAATTTTTTCTTTATGTAACAGAAATAATTTCTCTTGCAGTTCATCACGAACTATCTTTCTACTTGCAACTATTAAATCATTTGGTCTCCATAAATTCCAAAAATCATTCACAGGAGTTTCTGAAATTACTTCACGCATTATCTCACATTGTATTCTATCTGGCTGTAGTCTGATTACTCTTTTAAATTCTTTCAGGGGTTCATCAATAGCTCTATGATCATCGGTTATCTTCTCATAATAATCCACAAACGTTTTTAACCATTCGTGCGGAGACTGCCCATCGAAAGGTTGCGGCTGACCATGATCGCCGCACATAATCACAGCAGTATTTTTTGTCAATAACCAATCGAGAAATATTTTTAATGTTTCTAACGATACTGTACAAATTTCATCCCAGATGATAATCCGGGGTATATATTTCTCACCCATTCGCTCAGGTGTCCACGTATCCCCGCACCATCAGAAGAAACCATGATAAGTTTGAGATTTTACTCCTCGTTCATTTATTTCTCTGGCTAGTCTATGTGTAGGTGTCAGCACAATCATATCAACGGAGTTCTTCAAACCCGTAACATCGTTACGGCGAAATAATTCAATGGCACGTGTTGTTTTTCCAGAACCTCCAGGCCCATTGAGATAAACGGTTTTATGTCTGGCCACAGGATCAAACACAGATGGTGCTGTCGATGCCAATATTTGATTGTCATTACCGTAATATATTTCCCTGGTTTCAACGTCTGCAGATTCGGAATAGTCAAGGATATTTTCTTGTTTTATTCTCCATGATCCCCATTCACCATTACCGAGTAGCGGTTTTAGTAAATCTAAATATTTTTTATTTATATAAAATGAATCCGTGGCAACTCTAACCGCGTAACGAGGAAATCTGTTTACCATCGATAATAAATTTATCGAAACGTAAGCTAGCATCGAAGATCTTAAATGAGTAAACTGCGGTGACTCACCATCAGTATAGCTCACGATTGTACCTAATTTAGACCCGTCTGATAAATAAGCATTACTCCGACTTATAAATGTGTTTTTGTTTTTTTTCGTTGTATCAGCAATTATAAAATCGAGTTCAACATCATCCATAATTAATCTTGTACACATTCGTTTATGATCATATGATCCTCCTTGAGTAAACTTACCAATTCTTTTCCTACCAAGATCTTTCGCAACTTTATTTTCGTAATCAATCATATCAGGGTTTTCATCCTGGGAATATTTCTTTTGTTGTGGTAACCAAACTTGTGTCTGCGGACGATACGATATAATGGCTTCGTTTACGTTCAACGACACTAAAATTCCAGTATCAAGCATATATCGTAATAGTACTATTGGAGCCCAATATTTTTCTGAGAAATGTCTTCCAAACCATACATAAATAATCGGATGCAGATTTTTCACAAACTCCAATGACTCTATACAAGCAAATCCGGTTAAGTCTAAATTTGGTAAGAGTCCGTTTATCGCAACTCTGGTCATCTCGTGTGTGGGATGTCCAAATCTCTTAAAGTATTCAGAACATTCTCCGTATCCAAGAAAACTTCCAGGATAACACGCTACCATATCAACCGATATAATATCGCTATAATCGTATTTGGTATTCCACAAGTCGCCGTGTCCGTATTCGACACAACTGTGCTGGATGTCTTCAAGAAATTCTGATCGTGTTGGTTTCCATGAATTTTTTTCCTGAGCAAAGTGAGCTGCAACTGATGGAACTGTAAAACAATTATTCAGTAATTGTTCAACTTCGACATTGTCAGAATTATATTTCAATGCAAGATTTTTCATTTTTTCGTGGAGACATTCTTCACGATAAATTTCTCAGTTAGGCCTTACAAACTGATCGTAATACGAATCTGAACTTTGAAATAACCAAACAGATACAGGGTCACTCTTACTAATATCATTGATAGCGTCAAATATATCATCGCTGTAAAATTTAGCTGTTCTATCCCGTGGAAATATTGTTACTGCCACAGTCCATGCATGTGCGTTAGGATCAATGATTGTTATAGGGGTTCCATTTTTTGTATATTTCGGTTTGTACAAAATCTCTCCGGTTAGTGTTTTGACTGCTATTGGAAATTTTAATTTCTTTTCTAGTTTAGCAACGTCCTGATAGATGTTCCGGTATCTTTAACTGTTTCTGCCCACGCATTTATTTTTTACGTCTTAGATCCGTTAAAACGTTTCCTCGTATTGCTTTGGGAAATGTTCCATAAGCCGCTCAGCTACGCAGTTTAGTCCCCTTGACGAAGTCAACGAGGAAAATTTCATTGGTTTGAGATTATTAATGCTAGGTTTATCATTTAACGGATATATCGCATAAACAACTGCAGTTACAGGATACATTCGTTCATAATACGGTTTATCAATACCAGTCAATGTTCCTGGTTTGGATTTTTTATTTAATGTAACAGTATTATTTCCAGTATGAAGCCGTACAGGGTCACGTTTATCACGGATAATCCAAGTGTCATCATCTGTCTGAACAATAAATTTTACCAGAATAATATATCGCTGATTGTCGAGATAGTTGATAATATTTCTACCTCGTTCGTCATGCATTCTAAAATCAATGGTATTCATGATTCTAAATGTCGACCAAGTATGAGCCGCGCCATCGTTGTGAAATTCTTGGCTTCACGGATACGATCAGTTATATCGCTATTTATCAAAGCCAGATCTTGCATCAAAAAATTAAATTTAGATTTTGCTAGTTTGTCAAGATCGAATCTTGCTCTGGAAGGTTCAATTGCGGATAATCTCTCAAATTCCTCCATACTATAATTAAGGCAAATATATGTTTAATTAAACTTTAATTATATATATAATGATACAAGCAAATAAAAATGCAAGTGGTTAATGATAGGATTTTCTCTTCCTTGTAATAAATCATGCGTAAATGAATTCTGTGGTCAACACATGCAAAGTTTTCTTAAAGGTAGTCTAGGACCGAAACCGTGTTTACGATGTGGTGTTGGGGTCAGAGGAGAAACACGGTTATGTGTGCAATGCGGTGGTAAAAGATACAGAGAGTTGAAACGATATTATGATAAGAAATCGTCAGGTGAATCTCCCATAAGAGCCGCTGAAGACTATCTCGCCAGATATTCAAAATAATCATTTAGACAAATAGTATTACTACATCAATGGAGCAAAATGAATTTGTGAAACATCCCATCATTAAAAATTATGAAGCGTCTCGTGATGGTGTAATCAGAAACTGCAGATTGAAAAAATCAGTCGGTGCTGTTATTAATACTGCTTATCTCATATTTCGTGCTGAAAATAAAATGTATCTATCTCATAGATTTGTATTTGAATGTCTTCATCGAAGACGGACTTGTGATCGATCACATAAATTCAGACCCGAAAGATAATAATTTATCTAACCTCCGGGTTGTTACACAGAGTCAGAATTCTGCATTTGGGAATACTCGCATTGATTCTAAAACTCCTAAGTCGGTTATATCTACAAATACAGATACTGGTGAAGAAATAATTTTCCCATCAATGACTGCGGCTTGCAAATATTTCTGTATTTGCAGGCGTTCGATAAAATTTGTGGCAGATAATATAACCAGGTCAGCATTTTCGAAAAAAATGTAAGCAAAAAATTCCATTCCGGTATACACAATGAAGCGAGATAAGTCCGTCATCACTGATAGAGTAACTGAGCAGTTATCTTCGTTGGTACTACAGTCTAATCGTAATGCTTGAATATCTCTCCAGTCCAGTAATTGTGTATGTATCTCAACTATGTGGAAGTATTAATTGCAGAAAATATATATTACTAATGATGTATATTTTCCTCAAACAAAACATGGAAACCTCAGCCGTGATATAGTCCCCTTGATTATATCAAGGACGAGTCACGGGACAGATAAATCTATCATAGGCCGATATTGTACATAAATGCTTCACATATCGATCGCAGCAGACTGCATGCATCATTGTTACTATACTGAATGAATGTACACAGTTCTGTAGTAGGCGGAATGTACCAGAATAATATCGATCCAAAGCATTTACTAACACAGTTATGTTATCCTGATAATACAGTATTTTAACCAAATTCAGAAATATGTGAGATTGTGGATTTTCGTGATTTATTTTATATTTTTATTCAGAAATCTGGTAGTATATACTTATCATCCTTAATATAGTCAAGGTGACATGGGGCTAGGTAACTATATGATTATTTTTTAAACGTATATTTATAACTAAAGCTCATAGTCCAGTGGTTAGCGCTTCTGACTCTCGTACCAGAGGCCCGTGGTTCGATTCCCCATGACTGACACTGTCGGTGGTTTGGCCCTGGAATGCCAATTTTATTAATAATTGGGGAAGTTCCCCTGTATACACATCCTCCCGCCACGTCAAACAATGTGGTGAGTACGTTTTGCACTCGCCCGGGGTTTGATTTGGGGGGGGGGTGTACTGAACTTCCCCAAAAATAAACAGCAGGGTGATGTGAGCCCGTGACCTTGTGACCTCACTGAAGGGTACCCACATAGGGACATTCAGAAAGAATGTCCGCCGGACAAAAATGTCTCAATAAGGTGCCTGTGGACCACAAGACAGTTCTTAACCAATGAAAGATTGCCTTAACAAAGGACTCTTAGGACCTTATTGGTAAAGGCTTTACCGGGAGAAGGGACCCCAGTGGAATGGTAGACCGAACGTCATTGCTTCTGTTTATTTTTATTCAGAAATACATTTTTATATTTATAAATATTAATTCAGAAATATATTTTTATATTTATAAATATTAATTCAGAAATATATTTTATATTTATAAATATTAATTCAGAAATATATTAATTCAGAAATATATTTTTATATTTATGAATATTAATTCAGAAATATATTAATTCAGAAATATATTTTTATATTTATAAATATTAATTCAGAAATATATTAATTCAGAAATATGTTTTTATATTTATCAATGTTAATATTATATTTTTATATTTATCTGATTCAGAGATATATTTTTTATCTTTATTAATTCAGAAATATATTTTTATTTTTTATCTGATTCAGAAATATATTTTTATATTTATCTGATTCAGAAATATATTTTTATATTTATCTGATTCAGAAAATGTTTACTTTTATTACTATATTAATTCTGATTCAGAAATATTTTTATTATAATAAAATTTTATTTTTTATGAAATTCAGTCAGATTTTCTAAATTTGATGGGTAAGTTACCTAACAATATTGTGACTTTGATCAGATTTTCTAAATTTGATGGGTATATTACCCGTCAATATTGCGAATTCAGTCAGATTTTGTAAATTTGATGGATAAATAACCCGTCAATATTGCCAATTCAGATTTTCTAAATTTGATGAGTATATTACCCGTCAATATTGTGAATTCAGTCAGATTTTCTAAAATATTTTTATTTTTATTAAGAAAATATATTTTTATTTTTATTCTGATTCAGAATCATTTGTATTATAATAAAATTTTATTTTTATATGAAATTCGGTCAGATTTTCTGAATTTGACGGGTATTATACCCAACAATAATGCGAATTCAGTCAGATTTTCTGAATTTGACGGGTTATATACCCAATAACATTGTGACTTTGATCAGATTTTCTGAATTTGACGGGTAATATACCCATCAACATTGTGACTTTGATCAGATTTTCTAGCGTTGACGGGTAATATACCCATCCAAATCGTTGAATTTAGTCAGATTTTCTAAAATATTTTATTTTGTTTTACAAATATTTGTCATAAATATTTATGAAACAAATAATTTATAATATAAAAGGTAATGAACCACCAAAACATCACATCAATTATTACTGCTATTAAGCAATTACAACACAGCGGTATAAAAATATCTGATGAGCTTGATCCTGAAAAAAATGAGTGATTTTGAATCATTACAATTTCGAAAATCCGAAAATAGGTATACGTTGCCCTCCGATTATAGATTCATAAAGTTAATCCAGCAGGCGATGTTACGATCGCTGGCAGCAATCACGGATACGCAGGTGAAATTATTTGTTCCTCTTTCACGGGCCATCGAAAAGGTTAGGTCAGAATTATCTCACGAATACAAAACGAAAAGAATTCTACATGCTCGTATAAAACAGCTGAGAGATATTATGTCGATGACGGAAGAGTTACTGGCTAAAGATAAAGACGAGTGTGACTCTGATCATGGTGACTATAGTGACAACGAAACTAATAGTGTTGTACCAGAATAATTAATTTCTGATCCTGATAAAATCACAGGGGTAAAAAAAAATATTTTATCCTTGACATTTTTTTTTGCTTGGTGTTTTCCGTAACTATGTTACAGCGATGATGCTCTACGATCTTACATACAAGTTTATATTTAACAACTCTGGCCAAAGATCGAGCAAGTGACCAGACTGGTCAGTAAGTTTGAAATGTATTCTCGATAAGAGTGGATTATGACATTTTAGATAAACAACATTGATTGGTTCTGATACAATCAAATAACCTGGTGGGACTTGAGGTGTAAATGAATACAGAATGTATCCTTGTTGGGCCTGGTTGGATTTTTCAGCGTCAACTTGATAACTACCGTCGATAACATCACATACTAGATTGACAGCCATCGTTGATGTGATATTAACGATACCCGGTGATACATGACGACCTTCACCGTACGGATTGTTGTGGTGTCTGAGAATACTTGCTGGTGGGGCTATTTTTCTCCACGATTCTAGTACTTTTGGAAAGTTTTCAATGATCGCATCGCTGACTGATTTTCTTAGTTCAGTATTGTCAAATCCGGGAAATATAAATTTTTGTAATTGTTGATGTGTTATATTAAAATATTTAGTAACATGCTGTGTTCCCATGTTATTGAAGAAAGATATAATTTCTCTATTGGCGCCTTGAAGACGTTCCGCAATTGTATTTAATATTTTTATTGTTTCGATGATTTGTTGTTTTTTGTCCTCGCTGTAGTACGTGATAATACTTGAAAATAAAATTTTTAGATCATTGAGAAATCTTGCATGTTCAGATTTGATATAGTCCGAGTAAGATTTTAAAAAATTTCTATCAACGGGTAATCCTTCACTGAGTTCTTCAAAAAGAAAAGTTATCCTTCCTTCATGTGTTTCTTTATTATGTGTTATATTAATTAAAACCTGTCCATGATCATCGATGTATTGTCGTAGCGGCTTTTCATAACTGAAATGTTTTGAATAATATCTCTCTTTTGTAAAAAAATGTATCTTGGTGTGGTTCTTGTGGACCTTCATAAACAGGTGGAATCTCATTCCATCCTAGCACTGACCTGATCGAAGACTGATAAATGTCCACGGCATAATCCGGTGATAATATTTCAACAGCCGATGATAAAGTTGGCTCGTGAACAGTAATGACAATCTTTGATTCTTTTCCTGTAATGGATTTAATTCTGCGTTGGAATTCTTCATTGATTTGTTCTATTTGATAACTGCCCGTTGGAATACTGACTACTTGCCAATCAGGAGTTCCATCGGGTTTATTTTTATTTGCAAATACTAATGAATTATTTGGTTGTAGTCCACCGAATGATTTTGACCTAATATTTGGCCAACTATAATAAACCCGTAATTGCGCTAATGCAATTTCTTTTGCTGGAATTGCGGTCGAAAAATTAATACTGAATTCAGGATTAGTTGAACTCGCTGATATCATTGTGATTCTTACCGGAGCAGTATTAGTGACGATCTGTTGTAATAATTCCAATGACGTTGTCATTATTATTTTATTGTTGCTCTAAATTATTTATTTCCGTGATCGAATTACCCGTGGCATCGCTACGGTTAAATACTTCATTGTAGATCTTTATTATAATACTGAATTCTTCATCGGATATTATTCCATCGTTGAGCGACGAAGAAATCATCGACGATAATTTGGAATATGCTACAGTTGCAGTATGTAATTTCATCTTGTACTCGTTCAATTCTTCATTTGTGCACGTATCTATCTTTTTCGCGATAATATTGAATATTTCAGCGATCGTGGTTGACGATGAAACAACGATTGTTACAACGATCGGCGCTGTCATCGTCAACATTGATAATACTACGCCAGTTCCAGCAACAATCGCGGACACCGAATAAACCATGATATCAACGACAACCGCACGTCTACGATATTTCTTTATTTTTGCTGTATAATCATCAATGATGGTTTTTAGTTTATTCTGCCATGTTGTTACTTGATTGTATCTGTATCGCTGAACGTCTATCATTATACTGTATTAAGTAATTAATTGAGGTGTTTCAGCTACAAATTCCAGACACCACCAGTAAGACGCCGAGGTTAATTTTTTATCAGATGATTCCAGCATAAACGTTTCTTCGGTATCTTTATTTAACACTACAGACACAGTTCCAGAAAAGTTATCGGTTGAATGACGCCATAGATACGTGGTAAATATCCTGAATTTTGCAGAACTAAATACGGACAGCCTGTACACACCAGTGACCTCCGCGGTATGTTTGATAGTGTTATTTTGCGGTGTCCATGTTGATGATTCTGATGATACTGTGTACACGATATTGTTAATTTGTTTGTGTTGAATTTAAACAAGATTAGTTTTATTGATGATATTAGGAATACCACTGATAATATCGTTGATTCTCGTGTTTATATCGGTGAGATTTATGTCAACTGTTGGTGGACTTCCCAAAAAGATCATTAATGGTTCTGTTTACGTTTCTGCGGAAATTCAGAAACAGTTGTACTTGATTAGTAAAATCAGTTTTGAGTGTGGTCATTCCATCGTTGATTGTAGCTAACGAAGTTGTCACTGGAATTTCCTTATCATCGACATATTTCTTCGTTGCAGCGTCGAGATTATCTGTTGGTTCTCCCACGTTGGTAATTTTATTATTGTTCATGTTGAGAACGCCGTGCATGGTATCACCGAATGTTAACAACCTATCATTGATCGACACTGCAGTAATACCGCTAGGAACAAGTTTGCCCTTTCTGTCATACACAGCAATAAGACCTTCTCGCGATAATCGACTACGAATAATAATATCGTTGATTGAAAAATTACTCGTCTTCAATTTTCCTTCACGGTTTTGAAATATAACAAGTTCGTTTGGATCAACGTTGGCAAGATTGAGCAGCTCAGATAATTCATCATTGATCTGCTTTGTCACTCGCTTGAGTAAATCTTCACCTGGTGCTTGTTGAGGTTTAGTTTTAGCTGATCTTCCGTAAATATCTACCATTATATGATAGCGATTATTTAAAACAAAACTCGTGTATTCATGTACAGCTTTATGAGGTGGTTTCGCTGATCTTGATACAGCATCAAGTACTGCTAGTGCTTTACGGCCACATGTCGGCGGGTCGGTTATTTTTTGTGTTGGTAGCGTTGAATACCAGATTGGAATACTTTGAAGTCTGTCGATATATTTTAAAAATTCTTTTGGTGGTGCCAGTCCGTACGAATCGAAATAAATAATTCCACGTGGATCAACCGCGTACGCAACCCAATGAGTACCTGGACCTGAGCTTTTATCGAGATTAATTATACCAGTTTCAATCAGATTTGGATTTTTCGGTAATTGATCACGCATAAAAACACCTCTGCAATTTTTTATATTTAATCGCGTAGCAGCATCGAGTAAATCAAAATTGGACAACGGGAAAATCAGCGAGTACCTGGAATTCTTAATCCGCGTCCGTATTGAGTTCCTGGAAGTCTCAGACCTAGACCTGTTCGGGATCGTCTTCTTTTTTTTAATCCTTTCCCTGTTGCTTTCTTTAATGTCATTCAAGCAGCTGTTCCAGCTGCACCTAATGTAGCTGCTTTTGCAACAGCTGGGGCTGCAGCGGCTATTATTCCTGGAATAGCTGCAAGAAGTGGAAATATACCACCTGTCTTAGCAATGTTTTTGATGGCACCCGCAGAAAGATTTACGCGTATGCCGGTCTTTGATTGTTTAGCTTCATTAAAATGATTGAGCTGGCGTTCTGTCAGGGATAGTTTATTCGGACCACCTGCGATTTGTTCTCGCGCTAGTGATATTTTTACTCCACATCGCTTCGCTGATGCCGACTGCAGTTTTTTTAATCTGACCAGGAGTCAGACTGACACTAACATGATGATATGACATTTATAATTTTATTCATGATCTAATTACATGTTTTCTACCGGCGCGTCAATAACTCTCATTCGTCCACCAGCACCTTCAAGTAACATTGTTTTATCGCTGAGTATAACGGCGATTGCTCTATAATTAGCAATAACTCCTCTTGTAACACGTGCTCGAAAATGTATGTCAACGACGGACTCTCTAAACAAATCCAAATGTTCCAGCGAAAAGTAATAGATCGGATACAGCGTTGTAAAATCCCGTTGTGATATTTGTAAACCAGTATCAACATTTTGATCACGTCCCATGATACGCACGTGCAACACTGTTTTGTTCAAAATTTAACAAGATATCCTCGGCTGGTTCTTGATGTCCATTTATCCTCAAAAAAACCTCAGTAACGCCGAGTTTATCAAATATCATAATACTTCGTATTTGCGAGTTTACTCGCGTAACATCTTGAAGTGCAACAAATATATGTCGCGGTGCAGAGACACCTTGCTGTGATGCTATTTGCCATGTAAATAAACCAGTAATGTTACTCTGGATAGAATCGGTGGTCATTGTTAGCCATGACAATGTTGATTTACCGCCGCTGTCCATAAAAGAAAGTAGCCTCTGTTCTTCTGATATTGCTGGTGTCATTACTGGCATCCATAAAGACAGTTTTGTCAGTATTACTTTACCATGAAGTTCCGCAGTTGCACCTGCGTTAGCTCCTTCAGCGTGCCATATTGCATCATCGTCGGTATTTTTTCGTACGAGTACAATTGTGTGTTTGGCTCCAAAAATAACCTTTCTAACATTTCTACAAAATCCAAAGATGTGTGACATTGGAATCGCACATGAAAACCTTTCAAAGTCGCCCAGCATTGCTCGACGTGACGCGAATACCAAGTTGGAATTTTCATTCATTGATACAACTGTGTCCCCAGCTGCATTTAATGTTACATTTCTGTTTTCTGGATGAGCAGTTGTATCTTTGGCAAACATCATTGATGGACCAGCTGATCTTGAGTAATCATCGCTGTATCTTGCAAGACCAAGAAACGTTGTGGCAACGTCGATGTCGCTATGACAAATCTCAATCTCTCGTCCATCAATGTTATATGCTGCACTTTTAAATAACGCCATAATACCATTATTGACAAAACCAACTCAATCTCCAATTCCATAATCTGTATTATCTAATTTTAAAAGTCTACCTTCGACTTCAATAAATGCCTCAGCAGGTAAGAAATATCTGCTTGTATCCTGAACTTGTAGTTCAATTCTTCCACGCTCGTCAGGTACACGTGCGTCATAAGAATAATATTGATAATCACGTACCGATTCATCTTTGAGAACCGGTGCGTCCATGTGGAGTGCGGGATCAGATATGCGTTTGAACATCCTTAGTATATTTATTATCGTTTAACACGAAAACCACTTCCAGCTACCAGACTAGCGGTTATATTTTTTTCTTTTTCACCAGCCAATGACTCTAATTTTTGATCTGCGGCTTCATTTATTATTTTGCTAACGTTTGCAGGCATCATTTCAGTGCTGGGTAATTTTACTGGTGGCTGAGGTTTTCGTCGTATTAATCGTGCTAGTCTATCCTTGATTGCAGAGAATGCTTTACTGGCGACGTCGCCGGCAGCACTAATACCTTTTTCACGAACAACGTCAATAGCTTTCATTCCTAGTTGCTTTGCAATCGGTATTGCTTTTGGGGCTATCCTTCTAAATAAACCCTGAACAACATCGCCGAGTCCATCTCCGTAAAATATTTTGTATGTAGGTAATCTCGAATTTATCACCCTGACCATAGCTGATCCACGTTGAGCAGCGTGTATGATCATCTTATTATAGTAATTATATCTAACTGTTTAATCACTTTGATAATCATCGACGATTTCATTAATGAGGGACCGATACACGTTAATATCTATGATACCGCCAGCAAATAATCGTTGACAAATAGCAGCTGCTTCATTAATAATTTCTGGAGAATTATTACCGGCTCGTTTTCCACCAATCAGAATTTTTAATCTGTCCACGTCGGCAAGGACGTTGTTAGGACAAGTAACAAGACCACTTCCAGTTGTACTTGTAATAATACCACTTCCAGTTGCGCCGGGGGCGTCTTGATATTGTTCTTCCCCAATTATTGGTCTGATTACCCTCCGCGGTGATTGTTGATGTAGTAAATTTTTAGCATGAATGAATGTTTTACTAATATATTCAGCATAATCCGGATCGTTTTGTCGAACAGATTTAAGTCTTCTGTTTATACGATATATCCATCTATACCATTTTTCATTATCTGTTACTTCCTGAATGTAATCAGTTTTTAAATAATCATTTCTATGAAAAAAACTTTCCACAGCAAATTTATGTAATTCTTCGTTTTCAACAGATCGAATATATTCGATAGATCTTGGATAAAATTTATCAGTCATATTAGTCCTGATTCTTGATTTTCTTGATTCTGGTTGTGGTTGTTGTATTTGTTCTTTTATTTCACCTATTTCAGCACGAACTTGGTCAATTCCTTCAAGTATTTCTTGCGTTGGTTGAGCGGCAGCTATTTCACCTGGAAGTTCTCGTAGAATCTTTTTGTTTTTTTAGTTCGCTCTGCTATTTTTCCAGTTGCTTCAGCGGTTTTCTCCAACGCGGGAAGAATACCTTTAGTAGTGTTTGTAATAGGTTTAAATAATTCTTCTGCGGCTTCTGCAAATCCTTCTTTGAGATCTTGACGCGCTTGTAATTTTTGTCTGACAGAATCATGGACAGGTAGATATTTCTTGATTTCTTCTAGTCGCTCTCGAGCTAGTCTAGGTGAGTGAGGTTCACCAATTATTATTGATATAACGCAGTGGTTTAATTACAGCAGCAGAGAGGGTGGACTGACAAAAATTACACGCACGAGCACATAAACGAACACGCATAGCATTTACAAACACAGGTGTCACGAGCGAGTAACAGCGTAAATAACCCACGTAGAGAGAATCTCAATTCGGTTAGAGGTTCTGGTTTAGCGTTATTGACCATATATTTTTGCTTTATTTAGTATGATTTTCATGTTTAAATATATTCGTTCGAACAATAATTTGTAGGGTTCACCCTCTCTGCTGCTTTTTGGTATCTGTGTTTGGTTTTTTTGTTTTCGGTGTTTGTGTTGGTGTTTGGTTTTCCGTGTCGAGATACTAGTTTTTTGAAAACATGCTGCAAGTGGGAAAAAAGTAGCCCCAAATCGTGGTAGCTTCGGCAAAAATGCGCTCTAGTAACAACGGTGGTATCAGAGACAGCGGTGTGTCGATCGCGTTTATCAAAATCGGTGTCGATACAGCCAATGGTGGGATGCAGTAATTCGTGGATCAGCAGATCGTAAAGGTGCCCGCACAAACACGCGCAGTAACTGTCTGGAGTCATATTCGTGGAATATTAGTCAAGGAAGGAGAGGAAATCGCTAGCGTCACAACCTTATCAAATGGCCGACTTATTTTAGTTTGTTTGCTCGTGGAGTTGTTTTATTGTTGATGGAAAGGGCTTTGATATACCTAAAAGATAGTCTTAAAGGTGCGCGAGTCCGGATCATACTGGTTTATCATAACTGGAACTGAAGGTGGGTGGGGTCGAGTGGGAATGCGGATAAATGATAAGCGGCATCCTGATCGTGATTATGTACTTGCGATATCATAAATGCCCTAGTCGGACAGTGCTGTTATAAATTCTTTCACATTTGCATTATCAACATTAGTTGCCAGAGATGAAATTCAGTTTGAAGTACTCGACATTTTATCCTGATGGATGGTTAACCGGCTTTAGTGTTTGTGTTTAAGATTAGATTTTATCATTATTATATAAGTAATGGAATCTGACCAGGGTGATGAAGTTGCGGAATTTACCACAGTTGGATCAACTGGCAGCAGATGTTACTAACAATTTGCTCTACTTCTCGAGGTATATCTGCGTCAGAATGGTGTTACCATACAATTTTGTCAAGGGACAAGTTGAAATTTGCTACCTGGAATCACGCTGATGTACCACAACCAACTCGTGGCCAGCTTGGAATCATCGCACATGTACGCGAAAACGCTCTGATGTTAACTGCAGCACCAGATACAAAAGCACTCCGGGATTGTTTCTACAATGGTGAAGTGGCATTCACTAATGTCTACACTTCAGTTACGTTCACTATCGAATGTTTTAAACCAACATTGGCTCAACTGAGAAAAGAAAAGTCTCGTTCGTATTTCAGCAAGGACGCACTTTTTCTGGTAACAGTTACTGGACAAAGACGATCGTTCGATGTCAAAGGTGCAGGCATAATCGGTGTGTTTCTATATGAGAGGGGTGCTAGACCACCAGAACGCACAATCGACTGAGATGTAAGTATTCCCGATTTAGAGGTATTTTATAACTGTTTGACCATTCTGCGAGTCAAAAAGACTAACTGGCTAGACGTGCGCGTGTGTATTGCGCCTGCACGTGATGATGAGACCGGACTAGGTCTTCCTGTCGTGCAGTTAAAATACACAACTGCATTATTAATAGAAGAACTATGACAGACCCTCAGTCTTACCGACGTGAACAAAAATAATCGAAGCGGAATAGCAGCTTCGAGATGAAATCATGAGAGAACGACGCTGATCGTAAAGTACAAACGCGGGTGTTTGGTCGCAGATGCTATTTGTAGGCTCGCAGCGACAGCATCCGTCGGTCTTGGTGTGACTGGAATCACGACAACATCCACCATTGTAGGAGCACCAGTCAGTATTGTTGTAGGAGCTATAACGATAGTAACTGGTGTCTCTGGTGGTGGGAGCAAGTTAATTTCGATGCGACTGCATTCCCGAGTACGTGTCTATTCCGAATTGCTTGCGGCCACACAGAGCCGTCTTAATACGATTAATAAATTGTACTAAACCATTTATCTCATATCGCTACGATGTCTGTAGTGTGGCAGTTTATAGTGACGTCTAGCACGGGGGCATCATGCCGCAGACATGTAGCATCATGACCCACCCTTTCACATTATCCTGGCGCCAGGCCGACCAGTCCTAACACTTAACCTCTTAATACTGAACGCCAAGTGAGGCAGCTGCAAGTACCATTTCTATAAGTCGTTGGTACAACTCGGCCGGGGTAAAGAATAATATGTATGTTCTGAAATACATGAGACTGAAAATAGCACATACACGTTTTAAAATAACAACAACAATAATGAAAATAATCATAACTCTAAGTCGTTTAATGACACGTGAAGAAAATATGAGCGGTTATACGATAGAGGTCTTTCGAGACATTCAAGACAAGAAAAAATCTGAGAAGACTTACAGTCTACGTGTATGTGTTGCCTTTACGCAGCTGCATAACAACTATGAACCTTCCTTAGTGTATTTCCTTTAAACAATAACTGTGTATCATGTTAGTGTAAATGTATGCAACTATTGTTATAATAAACCGATGTCACTATAAGATAAATATAAAAGTCCGTACGTTTCTTTAATCTCATGTAAAACTGAATGTACAAGTCAGAGTTTACAAATTAATGTTATTTTTGCACAAATTAAAATCCCTTGTTTTTTTTTTTAATGTAGAGTGAAATAATACAATATATGGCTCAACCTCAAAATTGAAAGAGCTTTTACATCACCCTGGGAAGAGGACCCGATTTACAGTAAGATACATGACCAATGTTCTACATTTTGATTCTGTAGACAGCAAATGCTGCAGCAACACGTTTCGGTCGGTGTATTGAACGTCAAATAGCAAACTCTTACCAAACAATTATTTAAGAAGGTTATATCGTGGGAGATCCACAGAAATAATTCTGGTCGACATAAAAATGTGCAACTTCGCATTAATGACGCACAGATCGCAGGTTTGAATAGGCTGGGGAGGTGGACATGAAAATAATATTTTATGGCAGACAATGATAATGGAAACTCGTATCAAATCACTTAATCTGAATATTTGATACAAGGCACATATATTACCATTTTTGAGGTAAAGTATACAAAACAACTACTGCATTGTAGAAGAAAACACATACAAAAAATAAGAACCTTTTAAGTTTCATTTTCTTTTCTTTTCCTGTGGAATGCAGTTCAAATGCGAAACGGAAATGTACAGTCGATACAGACCAACAGATGAATGTGCTGGAATTAGAATTTGAAGGGAGCGGGCGGGTACATGTTGAAAAGCGTTACAGTAATGCATTTTGACGAAGTGGAATATAATGGATAAATTTGGTGGACAACGGCGAGATTTGGGTTGCTTATATCTTAAAACAAGCTGAGATCTATATTGGAGTTTCAAGGAATGTGTGAATGAGAAAAGGATACAAGAAAATATATTCTCGAGAAGTATTTGAAATGTCAAAGCGCTTTTCATCTTCTGTTTGAGGATGTATACATAAAAGCACATACATAAAATAAAATACATAAAAACACTTGCACACACATAATGAAAGAACAAATTTGGTAACGGCGCGGGAACGAATTGTGAACCAGTGTTTTGAGCTATACAAGCTCTTCGTCGTGTGGGTGACAAAAAGGACATTCACAAAGAAACACAAACTAGTCATGCAGTTTTCGAACGGTCTCTGTAAAACTCAAAAATTTTAATAGTCACCATCTGAAGATGCGCATATCGATAAATCTCTATTGTCCTGTAGCTAATACAACGGAAGACGAAATCTTGTGAACGCAACTTGTCCTGCGGTTTCTATGACTCGCATTGAAACATGGTACATATATTAGGACAGAATTTTTGAGTAAAAATAATAACATTGAAATTTTCTCTAAATTATATTAAAACTAATTTTTCATTGGATTAATTTTTCGTTGGATTATATTGGAAGTAATTTCCACTAAAATATATTGAGATTAACTTTATTTATTTCCTATTACAACTATATACTATTTGCGCCCTTACAAACAAGTGCAAATCTCCCCTCCCGTATTATACATTTGTTTTTGTATGCCAAGTCAGCAAAACTAGTATTCCTAAATTGTGCCAGTACTTCGTGGCCAGATTCTTAACATTTTTTTTTCTGACTGAGTAAGCTGTATGATTCAGCCGTTTCCTTGAAATGAATAAATGCTGATAAAGCAAACTTTGACGTAAGCGAACACTCGCTTCCATTAAGACTAGACGAGAGCCTCTTTCTGATTCGAGACGGACACACACAGGTGCAAGCACTTTACCAAATTTGGCCAGGAGCATTTTCAATCAGTATAAATAGGGAAGCGCGCCTGTGTAAATCAGTCCGCTCTGTCAAGAATCAGAAGGTTTCGTTCGTCTTTCTTACAGGTAAGAATCGTTTGTGTTCGTAAATTTCTTTAAAGAATAAGTACTTTTAATGTTAGGGATTTCTACGGTAAACGTCATAGTTTTGCAACATTCTCGTGAGTTCTTTTTATTTTATATTATAATGTAATGGAATGTTTAATTGTTTTTAAAGAATGTTATATTCATTTATATTTGTGGTAATCATTATTAAGAAAAAAAGACGAATTCGCTATCAACTTCATGTTTAGAATTAATTTGGGAATAAAATATTCTTTAAGCAATAAAGAATAATGTTTAGTAATCTATTTCAAATTAGTATTCTATTTTAAATTTAGTAAAATATATTTCTTCAAAATGATTGTTGCATTAATCGCAACTATTGAATTTTATACTCTTTGGCTATTATGAATTTATTCGATATTTAATTATCTGTATTATATTCTAAAATGCAGAAATTACACGAATGAAGTTGGTAAGTTCGAAAGAAAGCCTAATTTTATACGTATTTCATGTATTTTTAAATATAAAGGCTTTATAAGGTGTATCGCTAGAATGTAGTATTGTATATCAATTATTTAAATAAAGTCCGCTCTGTCAAAAATCAGAAGGTCTCGTTCGTCTTTCTTACAGTATCCTGTACCTCCGCATTGCCAAGCTCTTCTCAAAAGAATGTAGCTGTATCTACACCATTATGAATGACACCCTTATCTTTAAGAGAGACTGAATTCCTCTCTTCTCTCTCTTTCCTTCTGACCATGGAATAGAGCATTGCTAAGAGTTTACGAAAAGAACATTTTCGTTAAACATATAATGGTCATGATCTAAGGATGTGTATATCGAAAAATATTTGTCCTGCCGTGATGTGTGTAAGTGTTATTGTCCTTTTTTCATTGCAAACTGAGTAACTTTATCCTACAATCAGTTAAGTTTATGGTGACTTTTTCTCGGGGGGGGGGGGAGAGAAAGAGAGTTTCGTGTATGGAAATATGTGTGCTACAGCTTTTTTGTGTACCCCTAATTACAGTCAAGAAAGGTTTTCAAACAAAGACTTGACGAAAGGAAAAAAGGGCATAACTTTTTCGAAAATAGAGCAAGTACAATTTACTGGTCAATATATACGTATCTTCTGGTGTGTGTGTGATTTAGATTTTTAACGTAGCTTTAAAAAATTTTCAGTCATATCGCTACGATGTCTGCAGTGTGACAGTTTATAGTGATG
>JAECUM010049669.1:0-14948 GCA_016617855.1 Megalonaias nervosa | reverse complement strand
TTTCAACATGTTTAACAGCTGAATGTTGAAACAATCCCTGATATACTTCAGCAATAAGAAGATTTTCAAATTAGCTTCTATGGTGGACATATTGAATGTCAGATAGGAATCATTTTTATTAAGGGCAAAGTTGACATCATTAAAAGTCTTTTGGTCCATTTCATAATGATCATCTTTTCAGGAGGGGTAGTGACAACAAGATTTTCATGACAGCTGTCATGGCAGCCATACTGGTTGTATGACTGGCACAAGTTTCATTCAGGATCAAGTAGGCAGCATAAAAGTCTATGTTGACAAAGCCATCTCTTTGGGAGCAGAGATAACAATATTTTCAAGATTAGCCACCATTGTGGCCATGTTGAGGGTTAGTCATTTTCATTTTGGACCAACCCCATGTCAAAATGATTTTCTTTTTAACAGGAGTAAAAAAAACAACAAGATTTTCAAGATGGACACATTTTGGACATCAGATCAGCACCTTTTTAATGTAAGATCAACAAAATATTATACAAAGTCTTTTAGTGAATATCCCATGATGATATGACCATTCTTTCAGGAGATATAGTAATCATATGAACTCTTTTGGTGAAAACCCCATGTCAACATGACCTTCCATTCAGAAGGGATAGTGATAAGATTTTCTAGATGGCTGCTGTGGCAGACATATTGACAATTAGATTGGTAGCATTTTCATTTAGGACCAACTTGACATTGGAAGAAATCTTTTAGTTAAAACCTCATATTCTTATTACCTTCCATTACGATTAGCAGCGACAACAAGATTTTCAAGCTGGCCAATGTGTGGTTTCCATACTGGATGTCAGACTGGCACCAAGTCCATTTAAGACCAACTGGACATAACAAGAAATCTTTTAGTGTCAAAGTCACCTCAATATAACTTTCTATTCAAGAGAAGTTGCAATAAAAAGATTTTCAAGATAGCTGCCATGGTGGCCATGATGGACTTCACATTCGCACTATTTATATTTAACACCAACCAGACATCATAAGAAGTCTTTTAATGAAAAACCCATGTTGATATCACCATACATGCAGGAGAAAGAACTGTAACAAAATTTTCCAGATGACCTCTGTGGCAGCCATATTGGAACCCATGTCCGTACCATTTTCATTTAGAACCAACAAGACAAAAGTGAAAACTCCATTGTGATACGACCATCCATTCAGGAACTGCAATAATAAGATTACAAGAAGACTGCAATGGTGGCCATATTGGATATTAGATCTCCCCCATTTTCATTTAGGACCACCTAGACATCATAAGAAGCCTTTTCAGTGATAAACCATGCTGATATGACCATCCATTAAGGAGTAGCTATAACTAAATTTCAAGATGGCTGCTGTTGTGGCCATATTGACGCATAGCTGCCAACCCCGGAATACAAAAATACTGACTGCCTATGACAAATATACCGATTTTCAGGAACAAATACTGATTTTTTAAAATTTTTAATGCATAAGTAACTATCTACAACATCTATAACTATCAGTAAAGTAGGACAGTACCTTCTTTAATTATTTAATGTCAAAGATGCACGTGTCGCACTCTTTCACCTTCTGAATGGGCACTGTTCCATTCAAGTGCCCATTTAGAAGGTGCAAAAGTGCAACACACACTCAGAAACAGGCTGTTTATATGAGCCTTTCCAGTTCACACCTCATTTTTTTGTTTTTTTCAATCATTATCGATTCCAATGTACCATCTTTCATTGATGATCTGAATTCTGTCTGATTCTCACTGAACTGTTTTCAGTTTTTCACACGAGTAATCCCTTGCGATTTTACTGTCTGGAAAACGTGTTCGAAATAAAATCGGCAGCAACACCAGTAACTGTAAGATGAAGGTTCATTTCTAAAAGAAATTTAATAAACTGAATTTTGATCAAAATATATCAAGGTTATCTCTGGTTTTTATATATGTTGTAAGTTTAGGCTGCGTTGTTGATGATGAAGCAGCAAGCTTTTTCATGCTCCCGTATTTCATGGGCACCTCCATGCCGAATAGCGAAATCATATTACACAATTTGCAAAATGTAAAGTTTTCTCCTTTACTAGATGGTTTCTCAAATCTAAACAAGACGGCACAATTGTCCTTCCAGTTCTGTTTTCTTGTCTTTCCTGGAGAAAATTCTGAATATTCTACTTTCCTATTCAACATGATTAGAAGCTGAATATTACAAAGATGAGATCCAATGATAGCGTCAACTGTTTGCGAACTCCAATATGGCGGATAAAGACAGGCACGGTAGCCTCAATTTCAAATGAACCAATCATATTTTAGAACTGTATTCCTATATACATGCGATACATTTCTATCAGAATGGAACCGAGTGCCCATTCCAAACTGAAAATTGCAAGGAAACTTTTTATTTTATAAATTAAAAAACGTATTTTTGCAAGAAAAACGTACACCTGTATTCAGGTCCAAAATACGGGACAAATACGGAAAAAACAGGACACTTGGCAGTTATGTTGACAACATTTTCATTTACGATCAACCAGACATCATTAGAAATCTTTTACAGAAACACAATGTTGATATCATCAACCATTCTGGAGTAGTGATAACAAAACTGCACATACTGGCTGTGCGTGCAGCACCATTTTCATCTAGCACCAACTAGACCATGGGATGAACGTGTGTGTGTGCAAAGTTTCATGGCAATCCTCCAAGTAGTTTAGGAGAGGTAGCGATAACAAACTTGTGCTCATGGACAGATGGTCGTTAGCTGACAGACAACAAGCCATCCAAAAGTTCTTTTGGTCTATGTCCAGTACAGCTAATAGTGAACAATCACGGCTTCCTTAAAACTTCAGGGGTGCATTAAAATACGTTCAGAAAAAAAATATTAAGGCCTTCTGAAAACTTTGTGGAATGACACTACCAGCAACAAACTAATTAAGAAAGAATAAAGATCATGCATTCATGCATGGCTTGCTGCATGCAAATGTTTGCTTGAGCACTCAGGAAAGACTTTGAATCTTCTGACAAACTCTTTCAACATGATTTGGCAAATGTTTGCACACAGCTAATCATGTACAGTCCCTATAATAATTAACATCCAATTCAATCTGGGAAAAAAGTACAAGTCTGGATAATTTAAAATGATATTATGCTGAGCAGCTAAACATGTAGAGAATTAATATGGATATAATATCATTCATAGTAAACTCCTTAAGGTTCAGCAATATTACAATGATGCACCCATTATTCAGGCTAGCCCTATAGCATGTACATTATACACATTCTACTTCACATGCTCTTTCCCCCTACCCCTGCCAAAGAAACATACATATGCACATTAAAAAGTATCAGGAAGGTTATTTACCGGCACCTCTGCATTGGTAATCAGCTCGCCACAATGTTTGCAGTTAACAGGCTTTTTAGGACATGTTTTTGTCATGTGTTCCCCAAGCTCTAACTGGGGCAAGAAATTTCCACACTGAGGATACCGAACCATCTGGTACGGGCACTGGGAGGCATGATCCTGAAGATACATAAATTTTAACATGATTAAAGAAATACCTTCTTGTCATTTTTTCTTTTCCCACTATTAAATGTTCATTTGAACTGAATACATGATCAACTATAAAATAGAGAAGTAATAATATTTTGAAAAAGACTGGTGTAACCAATGCCTTGTTACACTTATCTAGAGGCACTCAGTCTACTGACATAGTATCAAATCTGTGAATGACCATATATAATGGTAAATAAATTGAATGTATTTTCCACAAAAGAAGCATGTTACAAGCATAGTTGGACAAAAATAAAACATGTATAGATTATTGTCATTTACAGAGATATTTTCAAAGCTGTTGTATCAATAAAATGAAATAACTTTTATTATTGATATTTGTATCATTTAACTGATATTCCTATGAACTGTTTAACTGATATTCCTTTTTATCATTTTATGGATATTCCTAAGTATCTTGTTACTGATACATATTACCATGTATCATTTCACTGATATTGTATCTTTTTACTGATATTCCTATGTATCATTTTACTGATACTCCTATGGATCATTTTACTGATATTCCCATAATCATTTTACTGATATTCTTATGTATCATTTTCGCAATACAGTAGAACCTGTCTTGAAAGACCACCCTTTCTGCCATAAAATTATGGTCTCTCAAGACAGGTGGTCTCTCATAACAGGTCACAATGCTATATAATCATTAAATTTGTGCATTGAGAATATGGTCTCTCAAGACAGGTGGTCTCACATAGCAGTGGTCTTTCAAGACAGGTTTCACTGTATTCCCATGTATCGATTTACCCATATTCCTATGTATCATTTTACTGATATTCTCTTGTATCATTTTACTGATACATATTGCTATGTATCATTTCACCAATACATATTACTATGTATCATTTTACTGATATAGCTATGTATCACTTTGTTCATACATATTACTATGTATCATTTTACTGATATATTCCTATGTATCATTTTACTGCTATACCTATGTGTAATTTTATTGATACATATTACTGGGTATCATTTTCCTGATAATTCTATCATTTTACTGATACATATTACTGTGAATCATTTTATTGATATCCCTATGTGTCATTTGACCTGCAAGTAAAGCTGTAACAATATAATACACATTAACAGCTTGAATATTTTTATTCCCCAACTTTAGCAATGCAGAGTGTGATATACTGTCTATCCATCCACCTGCCTCTCCATAAAATTCACTAAACTTGATACAAAGATTAACATTTGATACCCATCTGCAAGAGATTTATGGCCATTTCCTTCAGGTCCATGGAAGAAAAAAGAAGTTTTTGTAAAAAGGACATGTGAAATATTTAACAGATTTTGGGTTACAGCCCCTGGATCAAGCGAAAAGATATGATTCCAGGAAGGAGGAGCCATGCAATAAAAACATACTGATTAGAAATAGCAAGAACTGAAAAGTAGTTACAGGCAGGTATTAAATACTCAGTAATTGTGATCTCTGGGTTGCAATATGCAATACATGATAGATCATTTATGTATTATATCAGAATACACATCATTCATACATACAGTTTTACAAAATTAATGAATTAAAAAATTTCTTCAATTTTCAAGTTGTATAATATCTGCAGCTGATTTTGACAATGGAATACATATATTTTACTGTAAACGCATTTGGGAAAAACTATGTTGCGGAGGGCATTTGATCCATCCATGATCCGCCAAAGAGTACCTGGCATAGTAGTCAGTGATTTTTTTTCTATGACCTGGTCAATGACAGGCACATTTTGGACAGATCAAGTTTTATTGCTGCTACCAGAAAGTCACAGCAATCAAATTATGTATTGAGTTCATACCATAACTATGGAGCACATACTGTTCTTTTAAAGCTGCATGCTAACTAGTATCAGGCACATTATCATTTCTCAAAAGTATCACATATAATGTTTGTAATTCTTCAGAACAGCCAGCTGCAGAATTGTCCATCCCATTCTCATGCATTTCAAATTACAGCCTAGTATTATCCACAACATTGGAATGCGGCTGTGTAATAATGCAATCTCTGTAGAGAATGAGCAGAAAATAAAATAAGTAACAATGCATATGCAAAATTACACAACACAGAGAGAAAGAGCATCTCATTATTAAAAGAACACTACCTTAAAAAAAAAATAATTAAATATTCAAAAATGCTTCAACCAAAAAATGCATTCTCATAATTAAATTTTCAAAAGATGAAGAATAAATGTAACTTCTGGGGGCAATAAAATCCTTTGAGAATATTTAACTACTTCTGAAGAAATGTATGTAATGCTATATGACTTAATTATGCATCAGCTGTGTGTGTGTGAGAGAGAGAGAGAGAGAGACAGAGAGAGAGAGAGAGAGAGAGACACAGAGAGAGAGAGAGAGAGATGCAATTCTGCTGTGAAGTGGTATATAACTTTAATTACACATTAGCTTTCTGGAAATGAGAGAGAGAGAGAGAGAGAGAGAGAGAGAGAGAGTTCTGCTGCATAAAAAAATAAAGCAAACAGCCTCAACTTATAGAGCTTCTATCTAGCACTTTCACACCAAACACACAGGATTTATTTTCAAAAGAAACGAGAAGCTGGAGCACTTGCTTACATGGTTTAATATCATCGATGCATAGCTTACTTTTATTCTGCAATATTTACTCTGGTCATAATGTTACAGATTTGATCTATCAATGTAGGCTGATTGTAGAGAATGAAAGATAAAATAACTGCTATAGATATCTTAGGATATATGACTTTAAAACAAAGCAAAACAAATGATGACTTTGCAGGTACTGCACTAACTTGTCTCTTTGTATTTCTACTTGATACACATGTATATTTCTGAAGTGAAAATGCCACTAGCACAAATGTGGCACTTAATTCCCAGACCTTGATATCTTGAGTGTTTCTATTTTTGTCTTGAGTGGGCCACATATTTAAATGGGAACTGTAAAGTATGAAATACCCAAATGTGCACTCAAAGAGAACAAGAAACTTAGCTATGGAGTTTTTAAATAATGGCAGCCTCCTGATATACTGTCATGAATCAGGTATGTCTGTCTGGCAGAATTCGATTTTAAAATCATTTTAATTTATCTGATCAATATTTTGTGAACTTTGAAAAGTACCCCCCCCCCCCCGGCCAATAAAGTAGGAAGAAAAGTGTTGTTTTAATCACAGGATAAACAGAGGGTGGTTTAACAAGTGTACATAACTACACAAGAAATCATACAATTTTTCACTTATTAGGAAACCATCTTTTATCTGCATTGTTATCAGGGGCAGAAAATTCAATTGCCCAAGAGCCCAATATAACCAAAACTTAATGTCAGGTAATCATTTTTCCCGATGTGAAGGCTCCAACAAGCAACTCCGAAAATATAATGAAAGAGATAATCAAGTTAAAATCTGTAATATTCTTTTCCAGCAACAAATATTTAATTCTTATATTATCCCTCTGGGTACCTTTAGCAAGGTGCCTCAATTATCTCCATAGTATTCTACAGTTTAGTGTTGGGTGATTTCTATTGTAGTAAGAAGTCACACTAAACCATGTACACGTATTTTGTTGGAAGAGATGGGCAATCCCTGCTTAGCATGTGGTACTTGTTTCTTTTGGCTAACCTTAACTTAATGAATATTTAAAGCCTCATTCAAAACTTCAAGGTCAATCTTACAGATCATACAGAGGCACACTTGTCTCGCAGAAATAGTCGAGGTTGTCAGAATTGGCAAGTATAAAGAATCAAACTAATAGCAATTAGTTTTCATACCATACTTGTTTTGAAAGTAATGACTCGACAAAAATCCCACATGGATATTTTACATTAATCTGACAGTTTACACACAGTAATGACAGTATTGGACTAACAATAAAAAGAACTGTATATGCGTGTGTGTGTGATTTGGATTTTTAATATAGCTTTAACAGTTTTTCAGTCATATCGCTACAATGTCTGCAGTGTGGCAGTTTACAGTGATGTCTAGCACTGGGGCATCACGCCGCAGACATGTAGCATGATGTCCCACCCAGTCACATTATCCTGACACCAGGCCGACCAGTCCTAACACTAACCTCTTAATGCTGAACGCCAAGTGAGGCAGCTGTTAGTACCATTTTTATAAGTCTTTAGTATGACTTGGCCGGGGATCAAACCCACGACCTCCCGCATCCAAGGCGGACGTTCTAACCACTAGGGCACTGGAGTGGTAAAAGAACTGTAATGACATAAACTTGGATGAATATGTGGCAGGATCAGAAAATGTATAATTTTATATAATATTCATGTTTTAATTAGGTAGGATTAGATAATGTATCATTTTATATAATCATCTTGTTTTAATTTGCTGATTAGGTAGGATCAGTTAATGTATCATTTTATACAGTGTTCCTTTGTAACTGCAATAAAGTTACCAGCTGCAATTATTGTATTATTCTTTTTTTTCTAACCCCTTTTGTCAATTAGGCAACCTATACCAGTTGTTTTGTTTTCCCTCCGGGCAATTAGACTACCCTGATTGCCTACTTGTTCATGATTTTTTGTTCAAATTACTGGACAAATCATAAACAGCTTTTCAACTGGTGATAACCATCTGAGTCGGTCAATTAATCTTTCTGAAGTATTCTGGTTGTAGGAGTTTTCTTTGACAATAGATTTCCAACTGTAATTGATATTTGGAAGCATGGATTGCAGTGAAGTTAGTACTTTTGTTTTCTGCATTTCTTATTCTGTCAATGTTGATGTTTTCTTCATATTATGTATAGTTTTCTCATGTTAGATTACATTCAGATTCAGCTATAAAGCTGTTAAGGATAAATATATGATCATTTTAAATTTCTACATGTGATATTTTGGTGATATTGCTCACTATGGATAGTAACTTGAAATGTTTACCTAATGAGTATGACAGAATACTAAGCATTTTACATTTTCTTTTAACTGATTTGTGATCTTAAAATCTATGTCATGTATTTGTGCAGTACAAGAGTGGTGGCAGGAAAATGTGTTTGTTTTCCTATACACTAGTTGATTATTCATTACTCTTGACTGCGTGTTATAAGTGTACTTGTATACCAAATATATTTAGATGTATGGTAATTATTATTTTTAATTACTTTGCATTCCCTAATGAATGTATGGTGATTTGTTTTAAGGTGCTACTTGAAATGTCACCTTTACTCCATATGATAAGGTACCTATGATTTATATATGTATATTACGCATGTCTGATACATCAGTATTTGTGTAATATGTATATTTCTCTCTGAAATCTATGTGATAAAAGACTTCATATATTCTAATGAAATTACTACATGTTGTTCAACTTTTAGTACAATTAATAGTCTACCAAACTGCATATTCTTATCTGGGCATACCATTATACATGCCTGCCTGTCTGTCTGTTCTCTCCTTCTCTTGCTCTACCACAGTGATTGCTTCAACACCTGTATTTTGTACCCTTGCATATTAGCTTTATTTCCCCTATATGGATAAGTAATTAATATGAAAGATATTAAGTCATCCTTATTGAATGTGCTAGCAAACTGCTATGTACATGCAAAAATAATGCACTCATGATGGAATCATATTGTATATTTGTACTGAATGTATTTGATTTTTATTTTCAGATAAATTTTCTTCTGGATTTACATTACATTCTGCACAACCTCACAAAATGCACAAGAAATGCACATTTAAACACTGGATTGATTGTTTGTTTCTATGAACCCAAGATTAGTCCTGTGGCATTTTTGATGCCAACTGTGGGACTTTTTGTGCCAAAGCCGAGGTTGTGTATATGTGTATGACGAGTGGAGGACTGGATCAAGTGCATCCCAATACATGAAGGACAAGTGTAACTCCCTTCAGTGTCATCCTTGCCAGTGGACTTGTGTATGTGGATACTGTAGCCATATATATATATATATATATATATATATATATATATATATATATATATATATATATATATAACTGCATTGTAGAAGAATACACATGCAACTTCAGCCCTGTATTCAATAAATGTTGCTACCTGGACTATGTATGTGTGTACTGTCAATAAATGTTGCTACTTGGACTATGTAATGTGTGTACTGTGGGACACTTTGATGTGAGATTTATTTTTAATGGTGCCCAGTATTTAACAACTGGACTAAGTTTTTGAGACTTTAATTCCATTATGACTGCACACTTGGTTGCATATTCATTTGGACATGTGCTCAATCACGTGCGAACGTTGTCTACCCTAGGATCCAGGAAACATGCTTGTGATCATTTTGTTGATCATCTGAACCTTGGAACACTGATAGTGATAGTCATCCTGTGTTTACACAAATGCTTATATGTGCACTGACTCATTGGGACACTTCATTATTTTCGTTGTGCATTTAACCTGGATAAAGGGCACTTTGATGATGCAATGTAAGATTGTTGATCATCAGTGCATTTGGCTGAAAATCCTATATCTGTTAGAGTCCCACATGAGTCAAGGAGATCTGTGTTTTCACGAGACAGAAAGAGTAAAATATCATATGACTTATGGAGATATGAAGTTACATGTCTACAATAAGGCAAGTATATCCAGGACCATGTATCCCATGCCATCGGACACTCCTTGACAGAAGCTGGATGGACTGCTATGAGATTAGGTCCAACAGCAACCAATAAGGAATTATTGTTAAAGTTTGGAAGCATGTACGGCAACGTAGATTTGAAGGAGACTTTATCAGCCAAATTTTACAGTGCCATGACCAAATGAAGATGAAAATATTTTTACATAGAGCTGTAGGCTGAAAGATTTACTGAACATGCTAAGGGCTAGGCTGTGGACAGGACTTGCACATTCACTTAAGGATAAGTCAGGCCATAAGTTTGACTCACTCAAGACCTCTGGTGAATTGACAGTAGCTCTTTGTTGTATTGAATGCGAACACAGGTAATGTGAAAATGAGCTAAAATGCACCAAAAGTACTACATGTGTTAATATGGCATCCACTTGAACCATATCTCAGTGCAAGGAAATAACTGATTTTGGGATCTTGTCCAGCAGCTATCATGTGAAGTAAAGATGCTTAACGAGTAGGCAGCATCTTGCTCATCCAAGGACCAGCAAAATTACAGGCATCAAAACGGGGCTCCATACACACATGCAGATAATACCCATGAGTGTAGAGACCCAGTATGTTGGCACTGCGTGCAAATTGGACAAACTGCTTTTGATTGTTGTGCTAGAAGAGACCACTGGAAACGGGATTTAAAACTTCAAGAGGCTTATGGCTGGGAGCAGACAGTAGGCTCTTGAAGAGGTTGCCCTAAAAAGCATGAAGGAACTGACACAATACAGCTGGTAGGACAAGCTAACGAGGTTTGTGTTGCCATCAATGTTATTAAAATAAATGTACCAATTCAGACCAGATTGACCGACTGTATCAACAGTAAACCAGAGTGAAGTTACTGGTCAATGGGTAAGTTGAGATAGCCAGTAATATTCTACCAAATATTGGACAACTTTGTCCAATGCTAGTCATGGCAGACAGCAACTACAGTAGTTGAGTTCCAATATTGCTTGGAACAAACAACCTTATGCACAGTCTGGAGAAATGCAAGGGTAAGTATGGAGTAAAATATCTACAGGCAGCCCAACTTTGCAAGAAAAATAGTTAGCAAAGAGAAATGTTTGTCAAGCTGTTTTGAAGAATGTGGAGTCACATGATATTATTGCTGAAAGCAACTGGAATGTGACAGTGCAAGCTTTTGTCAATAACGATGTAGCTGACCAAGCAAATGCATACTTTCTGTCAGGCTTCAATGATGTCCACAGTGAATGAAGACATGTACGTTTCTCCTGGTCAGGTTACTTAACAGCTACAGAAGGAATGGTCTGATAGAAGTTCATGTGTCAATTGTAACTGTGAGAACAATCAGTATTTTGACTAGAGCTACTTTGTGTCACAAGTTACAACCCAAGTCTGTGGCTGAAAATCCAGCAGAAGATGTGGTTGGAAGGAAGAGAGCAGACACTCTCAGTCAGATGGACATAACCTTGGACACCCTATCCAAAGATGATCTACAAAAAGGAATACATCTCCTAAGAAATTTGAAGATATATTTTCAAGAAGCAAAATAGATATGAGATTTAAGGCATCTGTAAAGCATTGCATCAATCTAAGTGATAAAACACCTTTTAAACAAAAATGCTTTTATTTGCTGATGTTAAACAAATAAAATAAGTGTGAACATCCAGAACTGAGGGTGAGTATTATTATAAAATTTTATCTACTTCTGTATATACATGTATTTGTAAATTATCATAAACTGTTTCTTGTAAACATGGAATAAGTCCACTTCCAAATAAAACCAAATTTGACTCTATGGTCTTGAGCAAAGTAACAGAAAAAGCAAAACCAACAAGTTGAATAAATTTCAACAAATAATTTATTTCCCTAGAAAAAAAGGTAAAAATGTAAAAGGAACTTACAGTAATGTGAATGAAATCCCAGATAATTCTAAAAGTTCTATCACTGGTCCAAAAGTAAAGAGTGTTCCGAATGAATTCCAGTATTGAATATGCTGATATGCTAATAATCTTGGATGAGCTGATGTGTCAACAGCCCCAATGTATCAAAATGATATAATCCAGAATGTCAATGAAAGAATTCAGAATAATCCCAAAATAGTGATATAGTCCAAAATGTCAATTAGCAATTTGTAATTCCAATGAGCAATTTATTAAATAAATAATTAATCTCAAATTATAACTGAACATAAAGTAGGAATGAATAATTTTGATGACAATAACATTATATAAAAGTCTAAGTGGGTCAAAAGTTTGCTTTCAGAATCATCTTAATTTCTTTAAGAAAAAATATTAGGCCTTGAATTCAAATAACCTATTTATAATTTACAAACAAGACAAAAAGCAAGTAAGCCTTCTAGAACCTTCTTTGGTCAAAATGCCATTTCAACATGTTTACATTATCTTAAAGAACAATCTACAATCATAGACAAAAATGTTAAACACACAATATAGTTATACAGAATAATGGACAAAAGTTAAGCACACAATATAAATACACATAACTGACAGTATGCAGGTGTATACACATAGCATTTCTTACTGTTCTGCCCTTGGAACTGACCTTCATTGGGGACAAGTCACCTGATTCTTGAACTGATCATGCAGTACTGATAGTACCTGGGTTGTCAAAAAAGTAAAATTGACTTTGGGCATAAAGTTTTAAGTTGGAATACATTTTGTTCTTCATAATCAAATCCCATTATGTTCCCATACATTGATTTATACACAAAATTCATATCAGCATTTCACTATACAGTACAAAAGATTAAAATGTAAACCTCATTTCATAATCTACCCTTGAAATGATAAATTGTATAAGTACTGCGATACACATGCATGATGTCACTCATCCACCCTACTTACCATTACGCAAAGCAATGTGGCTGTTAATATTAGGTGAAAAATTACAGCTGCAAAGAGATAATTGGTTTTGTGGATTTAACACCAATTTTCAGACATGATGACTATATATACATGGAGACTAGAATATTTGGTGGTAGAAGATTCCAGAAAACCCACGAGGAAAAAACACCAACCCATGGGAAGTTAATGGCAAGCTTTCTCACATACCCACATTGGCCGAACCAAGAATCTAAAAACCCATGTTGTCATGATCTGTAAGCAATTGCCTTTGACCATTCTGTCACGTGGTGGCTCTAGCTGTTTTGAGAAAATATAAGCTATGCAGACTGAGGGTACAATCTGCCAACATAAAAACAGATCACACGAAGACTGTTCCTAGAGCTGTCCACCCTTGTCCTTTAGGAATGGGTGAAGGCCCTGTGAATATCTTCCCCTGGGACTCTTGTAGCCAATTAATTGTTGAAATATTGTGAATTGGGATACTTAATGACCTAAATGGGCTGCAACTATTCACGACCCTGGTGAAAGCTCTGGGTGCAGAGGCTAGGCCAAATAGTACAGCTCAGAGTTGGAAGATCTCCTCATTCAAACAAAATCTGATGCACTTCCTGTGTGGAGGACAGATAGGGGTGTGATAGTACACATGCTGAAAATCTATGAAGATTGCCCAGATCTTGTGGCACTCCTCACTAAGGCTGTATTCTCCAAACTGATTGGCTCCTCCAGCAGAAAATATATTTAGGGAGGAAAGGTTGATAATTAGGCAAGACTTCCACTTTCTTGGGAACCAGGAAAATCTGGGAATAGAAAGCTGGAGATTGGTCTTGTAACACCCTCTCAGCTGTACCTTTCCAAAGAAGGGAATAGACTTCTTCTAGGTCAGAGTTAACTGGCTGAAGCAAATGGGGAGTCTTACTAGAGGAGGGAGATTCCAGAACCAAAGCTGATAACCATATTTGATCAAGCCTGCGAAAAGATGTTTAGTCTGGCGCCAACAGGAACCAAAGGAAGAGGTATAGTCTGCAGGAATGGAAGCAGGCCTCTAGAGATGTTCACCCTTGTCCTTTAGGATGAGGTGAAGGCGCTGTGAATATCTTCCCCTGGGACTTTGTGGTGAGTCCTTCTTGGGCCTGCCTGGCAAGTGGGAGATCTGAAATGGGGTTGAGAGCAGTAAGGACTATACTGATTTTTGGCTGGTTTCGAACAGCCAGAAATGGATGCAAGGGACAGGTGGTGATGGTTTCTCAAATCTTGAGTAGTCACAATGGGGATGAGCCCTTTAACGATTCTCAGCCTCCAGCGGGGCAGCCTTCAGAAGGTTCTTACTGTGCTCCAGTAAGATCTTGGAAGTTGTCCATTGCCACATATTGTGACGGAAGTTCCACCAACAATGCCATGGAGAAGGATAACACATGCCTAGAAATTTTTGCCACTGCTTCCAATGAACCATTGGCAACAGAGATTCCTCCTTTAGCAGGTGAAATGAGGCTGCTAAAAAGAGGTTAGCATGTGAGGCTACAATCACTAAAGACCTTGCTCTCACCCTTTGAATGAGAGATGGTGCTACTCATTCCTGAGGATAGGACACAACCTGTTCTCTATCCTAGGCATAGCTACAAAATGGACAGCTATCTGTTCTCTTGCAGTGCATACAGGATAAACATGTAGGGTGTGTGTCCCTGGGAATTGTCTTGTGGCCACACTTACCCACTCCATGCTTAGACATTGTTCCTTGAATAAAGATTCTGAAAGAAGACTTAATATACAAAAAACTACAAAGTAGGTAAAGCAGTGGACTAAATTTATTCAGAGAAAAGGTGTGTCACTAAGAGGTTACAAAAATAAACTTTCAGGACAGAAAAGCAATAAATTAACCAACCAGGCTTATAAACAGCAAGGGACAACTAAAAATTAGCTTAATTAAAAAATGATAAAAATCGGGTAAAATCCTAATGTTTCTAGAAGAATATAACACACAAGGCAA